>JAQZBX010056598.1:0-18160 GCA_029593785.1 Cabassous unicinctus
CATGGAGGATTCTAGAAATGAAGATTATCAGTAAAAGTAACTAAAAGTGTAAAAGGAGTGGTGAGAATAAGATATGACAGATAAAACCCAAAGGTAAAATTGGGGGAAGTAAGAACTGCCTTTACAATAATAACATTGAATGTTAATGGATTAAAATCACCAATCAGAAGACACAGATTGGCAGAATGGATAAGAAAATATGAACCATCTATATACTGTTTACAAGAGACTCACCATAGACCTAAGGATACAAAGAGATTGGAAGTGAAATGCTGGCAAAAAAAAAAATAAAAGATACTCCATGAATGCAGTAAACATAAGAAAGCTAGAGCAGCTATACTTGTATTGGATAAAATAGACATTAAAAGCAAAGCTGTTACTAGAGACAAGGAAGGGCAGTATATATAATAAAAAGGGCAATTAACCAGGAAGAAATAGTAATTATAAATACTGTTATCTAACCAGGCTTCCCCCAAATTATACAAGGAAAACAATGGCAAAACTGCAGGGAGAAATAGCTGTCTCTACAATAATAGTTAGAGACGTCAATACACCACTCTCATTTTTGGATAGATCATTTGGGCAAAGGATCAATAAGGAAATGAGAGCTTGAATAATATATAACTGAACTAAACCTAATAGATATATATATAGAACATTACTCCCCAAAACAGCATGATATACATTCTTCTCAAGGGCTCATGGATCTTTCTCCATGATAGACTATATGTTGGGTCACAAAACAGATTGAAATTATACAAAGCACTTTATTGGAACTTAAGGAAATGAAGCCGGAATTCAAACAAAGGCAGAAAAATGGAAAATTCACAAATATATAGAGAGTAAACAACACTCTTAAATAATCAGTTGGTCAAAGAAGAAATTGCAAGAGAAAAAAAGTAAATATCTAAAAGTGAGTGAAAATGAAAGCACAACATATCACAACCAATGGGATGCAATGAAGGCAGTGCTGAGAGGGAAATTTATAGTCCTCAATCCTTATATTAAAAAAGAAGAAAAAGGTAAAATCAATTACCTAACTACTCAGCTAGAGGAACTAGAAAAAGAACAGAAAACCCATCCCAAAGCAAGAAGATGGAACAAAATAACAAAGATCAGAGCAGAAATAAAAGAAATTGAGAACAACAACAACAACAGCAAAAAGATCAATAGAGAGAATCAACAAAATTAAAAGTGGGTTCTTTGAGAATATCAGCAAAATTGACAAACTTTTAGACAGAGCACAGTTTCTTAAACTTTTTTGTTCCATGGAAACTTTTGTCAGTCAGGTGAAAACCATGGACCCCTACTAAATCCACACTATACTATGTATTGTTTAATAAATATATCATACCCACACCAACATGTCCCTGCAAAAATATTTTTTTAATTTAAATTCAAGCGAATGGACTCCTTTTTAAGAAACCCTGAAATAGGCAGAGAAAGAGAAAAGATGCAAATAAATAAAATCAGTAATCCAACAGGAAGCATTACTACTACCCCATAGAAATAAATAAAGATCATAATAGGTTACTGTGAACAATTGTATGTCAACAAATTAGACAACATAAATGATTTGAACAAATTCCAAGAAACACAAGAACAACCTACACTGACTCTGGAAGGAATAAAAATGCCAATAAATCAAACACAAGTAAAGAGATTGAAATATTCATCAAAACTTCCCCAAAATGAAAATTCTTGGACCAGATGTCTTCACAAGTGAATTCTACCAATCATTCAAAGAAGATTTAATACCAAACTTTCTCAAATTCTTACAATAAATTGAATTTCCCTAATGAATATGGATTGAACAATCTTCAACAGAATACTCTCTAATTGAATCCAACAACACATGAAGAAAATTATTCATCATGATCAAGTACATTTTCTCCCGGGAATGTAAGAGAGGTTCAACACAAGAAAATCAATCAGTGTAATACATACATTAATACATCAAAGAAGAAATATCATCTGATCATCTTGATTGACACAGAAAAAGCACTTGACAAAATATGACATCATTTCTTGAAAAAAAAAAACTCTACAAATGATATTAATTTAGGGACACTTTCTCAATATGATAAAGAGCTTATATGAAAAACCTAAAGCTAACATTATACTCAATGGTGAAATGCTCAAGGCTTTACCATTGACATTAGGAACAAGACAAGAAAGGGTGATCACTGTCACTGTTGTTTTTCCATATAATGCTGGAGGTTCTAGCTAGAGCAATTGGGCAAGAAAAAATACAAAAGCCATCCAAATTGGAAGAGAAGTACTAAAGTTCATGATATTTGCAGATATGATTCTATACCTAGAAAGTCATGAAAAATCTACAACAAAGCTACTAGAGATAATAAATGAGTTCAGAGGGGCGGGATTCAAGATTAATATTCAAAATCAGTAGCATATATATATACTGTTGATGAGCAATCTTAGGAGGAGATCAGAAAAATATTCCATTCATCATAATGACTAAAAAATCAAATATTTAAGAATAAACTTAATAAAGGGTATAAAGGAACTGTATTCAGAAAACTAAAATGCATTGATGGAAGAGATCAAAGATGACCAAAATAAATGGACGGACATTCCATGTTCATGGATTGGAAGACTAAATATCATTAAGATGTAAATTCTACCCAAATTGATTTACAGATTTAATGCAATACCAGTAAGAAATCCCACACCAATTATGAAATTTATTTGGAAGAGTAAATGGCCCCACATAGCCAGATACATCTTTAAAAAAGCAAAACAAAGTAGGGGGGAACCTCACTTTTTGACTTTAAATCATAATACCTAGGTACAGTTCTAAAAACAGCATGGTACTCGCATAGAGATAGGTATATTGAAAAATGGAATTTAATTGATTATTAAGAAACAGACCATCACATCTCTGGTCAAGTCATTTTAATTTTTATTTTTTTCTTTTATTGTTATTATTATTTTTTAAAAGATACATAGATTACATATATGTTACACAAAAGATACAGGGTTCCCATATGCCCACTCCTCACACCTCCCACACCTTTTGGCATGAACATCCTTCATTAGTGTGGCACATTCATTGCAATTGGTAAATGCATCCTGAGGCTTTGCCATTAAGCATGGACCATAGTTCACATTCTAGTCTACACCCTCTCCCACAAAGTTCTGCATGTTGTGTGATGATATCAAATGGCCTATATGTGTCATTACAACATCACACAGGATGATTCTCAAGTCCTGAAAAAGCCCCCATATTACAATTGTTTTTTCCTCTCCCTGTCCCCAGAGCCTACAGTGGCCACTGGCTCCATATCAATGTTGTAATTTCTTCCATTTCTAGAATCACAATATGTCTATAGTAGAATACCAGTTAGACCACTGTAGTCCATAGTTCTTTCCCCAATCCTGAGGACTTTGGGATGTTGACATCCACTCAACCTCCAATTTATTGGGAGCTTATATCCCATGGGGAAGATGGATGGAACTATCCTGCCTGCAGCTGCAGAATTTCTCCTTTCCCTGGGATGACTGTTGTCAATCATCATATCCCCGCCAGTTGTCCTGGGTGAGTCCAATGAGCTGTAGAGTGGGTGTTGCAACTTTGCCAAGGTTCTGGGCCCAGCTGGCACATGGACAGCCAAAAGACTTGAGTCTCTAGGTGTACACCTACAAACTCCAGCATCAAGTATAGGTTTAAATAGAAGGGACAGATGAGCCATGTGCAGGGAAATCATAATTGAGTCTAACTCTGTCACTCTTAGGAGCACAAACTCCAAAGTAGGGCCTACTGGCAAGTCACCAAACTCTGGATCTATCAGCTCTGACCATAGGACCTAGGTGTCTCCAGAGTCATCAGGAGCCCCACTCTTTATGGTAGTTTCCACTTTGGCAGTCTATGAAAGCCTGCTGAGATGTGCATAAGCGTTACCTCTGGGATGACCTCCTGACCCACTTTGAAGTCTCCCAGCCACACAAACTCATTTGTCGTTACCCCTTCCCTCTTTTATTCACAGTCTTTTTCCAGTTACATTGCCAGTTTGTGCCCAGTAACAATCCCTCAGTGCCAGGGAGGCTCATCCCTGGGAGTCATGTCCCAAGCTGGAGAGAAGATATTGCTGAGTTTGGCTTAGAGAGAGGACACATTTGAGTGACAAATAGGCTCCCAGGAGGCAACCCTTAGGCATCCCATAACAGTGGGCTAAGTTTCAATTTCTAAAGCAAAGTCTCAAAAGCCTTTTCGTCCATATCAAAAGCCCATCAGTGAATCATCCTCCTTTGACAGTCACTGCCCGTGCACTTGGGGGACTCTTACTGCTCCCTTAGAGAATGTGGCAGAGGCCTCCAGGATGGGAATTCAGTATTTTCTCAGTTATTGTGTGTCTCCACCCACTGTGACAATGTCCCGTGAACACTTGAACATTTTTACATACTTTGTATGTGTGGTCAGGTGAACTTCCTCCCATGCTTCCCCCATCCCTGACAACCCATACCAACAATCCTCCCCTGCCCCAGTTGTAACCCTTCTTTGATTCAAAGCCTCTTCAAAGATTAAGCCATTCCAAAGCTGAATACAATTAATAGGAAAATGAAACAATAATGATGTTTAAATATAAGAGACAAAATACATAAAAATTAAAAAAAACTAAAAATAAAATAAAATGAAAAGAATGGACTATTTTAAAAAATGAAAAACATTTTTTAAAAATTTTCTTTTTACATTTTGCCTTTCATCACCACAATATCTGGTGTCCTGTCTGTGCCGTGGCACCTTCCCCCACTCATTCTCCAGTGTCTCACTATTTTTCATTTTATTTTCAAAGAAGTTTTAGGTCACAGCAAAGTCACACACAGAATACAGGAGACACTCATATAACCAACATCTTCCCCCTTTCCTCCCCCCCATATTAATATCTTTTTATATGTGGATGGTACCTTTGTTATAACTGATATACAAATAGTGAAACAGAGCTACTAAACATTGCTAATGGTTTACACTATGGTTTACATTTTAGAACTTATGCTTTTATATATTTTGATGATATTTACCATGTCCTGTGTCCATCACTGTAAGATCATGCAAAACATTTCCACTGACCAGTAAGTACCTCCTCTTCAATTTATTCTATTCCTCCCTCCCTCCCCCTCTTATTCCTCCCTCCCCTTCCCTTGTCATTTTTGACAAGGCTCTCAGGCCCACCCAGCTTAAGCAGAATAGTCTATTAAATAAATGGTGCTGGGAGAACTGGATGTCCATAGCTAAAATAAAGAGGACCCCTATCTCACACCTTACATAAAAATTAACTCAAAATGGATCAAAGACCTAAATATAAATGCTAGAACCAAAAACTCTTAGAAGAAAATGTAGGGAAACACGTTCAAGACATGGTTGTTGGTGATGGTTACTTAAGCCTTATACTCAAAGCAGGAACAATGAAGGAAACAATGGAAAAATGGAACCTCCTCTAACATACACACTTTTGCACTTCAAAGGTCTTTGTCAAGAAGATGAAAAAGCAGTCAACTCAATGGGAGAAAATATTTGAAAACTGCATATCCAGTAAGAGTTTGATTTCCATGTTATATAAAGAGATCATAAAGCTCAATGATAAAAAGGCAGGCACTCCAATCTAAAAATGGGCAAAAGACAGATTTTTTGAAAGAGAAAATACAAATGGCTAAAAAGCACAGGAAAAATATTCAATATCACTAGCTTTTAGGGAAATGCAAATTAAGACCACAGTGAGATATCATTTCACACCTCATAGAATGGACATTATTTAAAAAAAAATAAACAGGAAACTACAAGTGCTGCTGAGGATGTGAAGAAACATGGACAATCCTTCACTGTTGGTGGGAACATAGAATGGTGCAGGCACTGTGGAAGATGATTTGGCATTTATTCAGGAAGCTAAATATAAAACTGCTGTGTGTCAGGCAATCCTTCTACAAGAATAGATCCAGAAGCACTGAAAACAGGAATGTGAACAGACATTTGAACACCCATGTTCATAGCAGCATTATTCACATCATTGCAAAAAGATGGATAAAACCAAGTGTCCATCAGCCAATGAATAGACAAACAAAATATGGTGTATATACATATGATGGAATACTATGCTGCTGTAAGAAGGAATGAAATTGGGACACATATGACAACATTGATGAACTTTAAGGACATTGTACTGAGTGTGATAAGCCAGAAACAAAAGGACAGATATTGTATGGTCACAGTAATATGAACTAAATATAAAGAATAAACACATGGAGTTAAAATCTGGAGCATAGGTTACTAGGACATAAGATGAGGGCTGACAAGGGTTACTGATGCTCACTGTATGTAGAATTTTCAATTATCTAGATTTCTAAAGTATGGAAATGGATAAAGTTGATGGTAACACATTATAGTAAGTAAAACTAACACTGCTTATTTATAAATATGATTATGACTAAATGAGTTAGTCTAAGGATGTAAATATCAAGTGAAAGAAAGAATAATCTAAGGCCTGTATAACATGATGAATTCAGTGATGGATGAGGATTATGGTTAATAGTGCCAATACAAGAATGTTCTTCTATGAACTCAAACAAATATTAGTCACTATTACAAGGTCTTAGGAATATGGCAATATGTGGGAAAATACAATTAATGTAACTTATTGACTATAGTCATATATATTCTTTCATCAATGTCAGAAAAGTTACATTATCAATGCTAAGTGTCAATAATAAGGGGATATGGGATTTTTTCTAGTGGACTAAAGAAAATGTTCTAAAATTTACTGAGGTGATGGCAACACAACTCTCTGATGAAACTTAGAGAAACTGGGTGTACACTTTGTACAGATGGTACAAAGCATGGGACTCTGTAACACAATAAGCCATGTCGTGGATATGGAGTATGGTAACAGAACAATATGAAAGCATGCTATCATGAACTATAATACATGTACAAAACTAATACCTGGTGTTAATAGTAGGGAGTTTTATGGAAAAAATACAGCAACTGTTATCTAGGGACCATAGTTAGCAGTAATATTTTGATGATGTTTTTTCATAATCTGTAACAAATGTTCCAAAATAATGCAAGGTATTGATGGAGGGGTGATGTATGGGGATTCTGCACATTCTGCATGATTGTTTTGTAAGCTCACAAGTTCTCTAATAAAAATGTCAGTTACAAGAATTTCAGTGCAGCTATAGATTTTGAAGAAATTGCTGTGATATGAGATTAAAACTGTGGTATATTGAATTATCTACCCCAATTTAGAAATGTTCTTTATTTAAGTCCACATTCTTGTGGTTGTGAATCCGTTGTGGTAAGACCTGTTGAAGAAATTTTTTTTAACTGTATCGGGGCTGTGGGTTGAACCTGGGACCTCACAGGTGGGAAGCTGAAGCTCAAAAACTTGAGCTACATCCACTCCCCAAAGATGCTCTTTTAAGTTAAGATGTCACCCACGTGAATGAGGGTAGTCTTTATCTGGATTAGTGAGGCTTTCATTAGCAGAAAAAAGCAGACCCAGTGAGAAAAAGCCACAGGAATGAGCCATAAGCCATAAGTCAATGTAACATAGAAAAAAAGAAAAGGACAATGCTACATGATGTGAGTCAAGGACACAATCCAAGGACCTCAAATGAGCTCTGGAACAAGAAAGTTACAGGCCTTGGGAGAAAGTATAGCCTTACTGACATCTCAGTTGTGGACTTCTCCTAACTGTAAAATCATGAACCAATAAATTCTCATTGTTTAAGCCACTCTGTTGTGTGGTATTTGTCATAGAAGCCTGGCAAACTAAGATAGAAAAAAAATATAAAGAAGAGATGAAAGAGTGACAAATAGGCAAAGTGACCAATTTAAATGCCAGTGAATAATAGGAAAAGAAAAAACACTCATATTAAATAATCTTGACGTTTGCTAAGAATAAGTTGAATTCATATATAGAGGATTGTGGTGGAAAAGGCATAATCCTCTATTCCTAAAGTTTAGAGGGAAAAAAGGAAGGCATAATTGTGAAAGCAAGATCTTGAATGTAGTAGTAAAGGTAAAACGCAGTACAGGATGATGAGTTTCTCAGTAAGAGTGTCATTTCTACTTGGTAGATAGACTTTATAAAGGAAGAGGAAGAGTGAGAATTTGAACATTCAAGTCTTTGCCTTAATATTGCTTTAACCTAATTTCTAGTCTTTTGCAAATTTAAACATCTACCTTTGTTAGTTCCACATTTTAGGTTTTGATACTTCTTCCTTCAAATAACATTCAATCAAATTATCTGTGAATGTTTTCTCATGTCTATCATTTATGACTTATATTAGAAAATACTTACATGAGTTTCCAAAAAGCCCCAACTGTCAGCCTTCATGTGATACCTTACTCTCCATTTTCTGCCTGGTATTCTAAAATGTAAACTTGTTGAAAGAAAAGATTGTTATTGTTTTTACATGTTGTCTGTAAAAATTCAAATCACAGATGTATAGTCTATGTATATTTTGTTCATTTCAATGATTAAATAAATTAATATTAAAAGATTATAAAAGCTATTTTCGAGGGTACAGTGGTTTGTAAGCAGTTTTTGACATTAAAAACAGTGCTCTGCAATAATCTTCTTCTAGGAAATTATGAGTATGATTGTTCTATGGCTATACCTGGAAGAACTTAATATGCATCTTTGGCTTTGGGTAAGAAAATAATTTTTCTGTGCCTTGGCCAGATTAAAATGAAAATAGTGCTCCTTCTAGTTGTGTAATCCAACAGCATTAATGTTAGGGAGAGTCCTGCTCTAATGACTTTCTCTTTTTCTGCTAATCCCATATATTTCTGGTAACCCTTATCTCTCAATATAATAAGTCTACTCTGATTCCAGCATTTGGGATTAAAACTATGAATTTTTACCAAATATTGTGACAAATTTATGAAAGTTTGCAATGTCTGTTTGATCAATAATTTGCATGCAAGAATTTTATAAATGAAAGAGTTTCATCATATAATCAATAATTCATATTTCATGAAAGAGAAAATTTCAAAGATTTTGGATACTGAAGGGATAAAATACAAAAACCCACATATTTTGACTGCAGCACCCATATCCTTCCCATTAGCTACACTTGTTAAATTAATAATAGATTTTGTTGAATGTTGTCTAATCATGTTAATTGTTATCAGTGATCACTTTTTGACCACAGCACTTTTCCATATCAGTTCATTTTTCACTTCTACATTTCTGAGTGTGTAGACTAAAAAGTTTTAAAAGGGGATGGGTATAACCATAGTATAAAATAAGGCCACCACTTTATCAATGGGAAGGTTATCATGGATCAAAGCATACAGACACAAAGAATAAGATGACCACTGAAATGTGTGAGCCACAGGTAGAGAGAACCCTCTGGCATGCTTAGAGCTGTAGATATCTGAGAAGGCAAAGAGTGAGGATAAAGGAGTAATAAGAATAGAAAAACTGAGCATATATAGACGTCACTTGTGAGTGAAAGAAAAGATCTGAAATATGTGAGTGTCAGTGCATGAGAGCTTCAGCAAAGGGTAAAGATCACAGAAGAAATGGTCAATGGCCATTGAAGCCACAGAAGGGCAACCAAGTCATAAAAATGATTTTAATTAGGGGAAGAAGAAATTCCCCAGCCCAGGACACTACCATGAGGAGCCCACACATCTGCCAGTTCATTGTGATCATGTAGTGCATGTGCCTGCAGATGACCACATAGCGGTCATAAGCTATCACAGTGAACAGGATGATCTCAACTCCTACAAAGAAATGCTGTGCAAAGAAGGAGATAGTTTTATGCAAAGAGAGTAAGTCAAATATCTCTTTGGAGGTCTTGGTATAAGAGAAGAAGTCAACAGGAAGGACAGAAATGACTGAAAATGTACATGGAGAGCCCAAGGCTGGGATGGTGGTCATGGTCACTATAATGAGTAAGTTGCCTGCTAAGGTGAGAAAACACCTGATAGTAAACACAACAAACAAGAGATTCTGCAAGTCTGTCTAGGTTCTATGTAAGGCTGAGCAGGTTGTATTCTGTCATGATGTTTCTTACTCCATGAATCCAGGTTTGCATATGGATAATTAATTTATCTCCAAATAGTTTGCTGTGGTCTTAGGTAAATTTTGATCAATATCAAAATAATAGCAAATAATACATCTTTCACATAATTTGTTTCCTGTTGAAATGATGGACAACCTGGAGAAATAAATCCTCGACTTAAAGCTGGGGCAGCTTTCTACACACACACACACACACACACACACACACTCACACTCACAAATACAAACATTTGATGACTCTTGAGATGCCGGGCACCCTTACTGCAATCATACATGGATGGATCCTTTCCCATCACTGCCACAGTCTTCTCTGTCATAGAAAATGAGGAATTAAAGGAGCACCTGTGTGTAGGAGCACAGACCTGCATTATGTGCATCTAGTGCCCTGTGTCCTTTTAATCACTTCTGCTGACGATATTACAATGCAGCCATTTTTATTCTTATTCTCTCACCTTATTTAATGGTGATTATAAAATAATCAGGTGATTTCAATTTAAAATTAGGGGTGATATAGGGATATTTTTGTATCAACTGACATTAGTAATATTTCAGATACATTAAGATATACCTTGACAGATTTCTGAGTTCATGCTCCATGGAAATAGAATTGTATAAGAATACTAGATTCTTTATTGAAAACCTCACTAAGAAGGGTGTACTGAAGAGGTTAGAATAGACATCAGGATAGAATGCAATTTTCACCTAGCTGATTTGAAAATCTGAAAGTCAATATTTATTGAACTACAGTCATATTTAGTGTTTAGGGGCATTTTTCAAATCAACATTCAATTTAATGAAGATTATGCAATATTCTCTGGATATTTTCTGAAAAAAAGTAATATAACATAAATGAACAAAGTGACCGTGATATATTGGACACAGCCTGCTGTTCAGTACAGATGGACTAATTTTGCCTTCTCTTTTCACTGAACAGGAGCTGTGTCTTGTTATGTATGAGGCTTCATATTACTGAACCTGAACTTTTTCATACTTGATTTGGCAAAATTAAAAAAGATATAGAGAAATTGAAGAAAATCATTAGTACTTAACCTAAAGTTTATATATAAATGTAAAGAATAGTTTTCACATACTTACAAATTACTTATAAAAGAAAAATGAGAAAAATACATATTAATATTATTGTCCTTGAAATAATTTGCTCATTATAATATCAAGAGAGAAATAAACTAAATTAGACTATAAATGAACTAAGTATTCATCTCAAGAAGTCTGTTAAATCATCAATCTTATTTGGGAAAATTTTGAATGCAGAAGTCAATAATTATATATAGAAAAATATTAGGTTCATTGCATAAAATTAAAAATGTTTTATTAAAAAATTACAATTAAAACAAATGAATACAGATAAGCTCAATAAGAAGTAAATGTGACCAAATCCCAAAGGACATCAAATTAGAGAATATTTTTTAAAATTGTGAAAATAATTTTTATAGTGGGGATAATAAAATTTTTAAGTAACCAATAGGCATTTTTCAAAACAAAGTAAATTTTGTCTTTATATTAATATGCATTAAAAAGGGAAAAAATACTAAAATTTAAAAAGATGAATACTGTGGATTAACATCTACATTAAAGAATAAATCTTCTCAAATACAGAAAACCAAAGTGATAAATCTGCATTGAGTCTAGATGAAGAAAGGCATGTTAAGCAAAAATGTGGTTGTGTACAAATAGGAAAAATATCATAAATTCAACTACACAAAGTCATGGGTCACCCTTGGAAACAGTTGCCATAAATTTGGCTGTCAAATAAGCTTGAATGCCAACTATTTCTATAAACACCATTTAGAAAATATTCTACCCACAACATTATAAAAATTGAGCAAAAGTAATGAAATGGGTTTTTTTTTTTTGGGAAAAAATAAGACATCAAAAATCCTCTAGTAAACAATCAAAGAAATGTAGAATAAAATTTAGTCATTTGAAAATTAACCCATATGTACACTAGATATATTATTAAATGCTTGTGAGTGTTTTGGATTCTAAATAATCTGTAAATAAATTGACTCTGTATAATAAGAGCTTCATAATTGGTCATATCCTTCCTTCAGTATCCCTTACTCATTTGAATCTGTTCTATATAAAATGTATGGGCCAAATTTAAGCATACAGTTTTTATTTCACAAATCCTTCTATAGTAGTGAATAATGGAGACAACTTAAAAGTCTAGATAAAGGAGAATAATAAAATGAATTAGGATAAGTAATAAAAAAATATCAGGTAACATTAAGGTGTTTTGTAAGAAGTGACAGCTTTTCTAAACGACTGTATATGACAGTGATTATTCTAAAAGTACAATGATAGTAGAAATAAATGTATAAATTTTACTTACTTGAAAATTGAAGAACTTATTTTGATTTGACAGAAAAATACCAATAAAGAAGTACTGGTTTCACTTACCTCTCTGAATGCATTTGGAGGAGTAACAGGCTCATTCTATGACAAGGCATCTTAATTTTAGGGAATGTTTTGCAGGGTCTTAGCAACCACTGATCCATCATTAACAACTGCTTTGCAGTTTACCCATTTTTACCTTAAGTATAGTATTTCTTTTCCTCAACTAGTGACTTGTAAATGATTGCAATACAGACTTCCTCAGTAAATCTAAGTTCATGTTTCCAGTTTATTTTTGCTCTGTAAGGTCACACCATCCTGTGAATGTGGGGCACGAGCATCCTAGCTCAGATGTGAATGTCTTCAGTCTGAATTTCCAAGGTATTAGTCTTCAAAAGAAATTGATGTGGAAACACCTAATCATTGGAAGATATATCTCCCCAAGGCTTCCTGCCCATTTACTGGTCTCTCTTTCTAGGTGACCAGATGAAGTATACTACACAGGCCACCTGATCAAAACTCTAGTCAGATTGTAAACCCTGAAACCAACAAACTATATTAAAGGAAATAAGTTAGAGTTTGCCACTTCCTTGAACTCATTAATAAATTAATATAGCCCTGGAGTAACTGGTCCCTAAATTCAGGTCTTTCAATCCTATTTATAGACAATAGCTCATTTTGTCCCTGGAGCCTGGATTCATATGAGTTGGAAACTTAGTACCAAACAGCCCCTGCAATCTGTGCTGTTATGTTAAATAGTCTTCTAGGCAAAAAAACCCCTAGATCTTATCCTTATCAGCATTTTCACATATGATTACAAGAAAAATGAAAACAGATATCCTTGCTCTCCTCAAGGATTTAAGGATACTTTAAAATTTCATCTCTCAGGGGAAAAGTATTAACAGTTTTGGCCAACTGGCCATCTAACCAGTTCATTCTATTCTCTCTGAGGATGCCTCTGTGACCAAAGGGGTCAGAAAGCCAGCTGTGGAAGGTTATTAGGACCTTATGCCTGAGGTTGGGAAGAAATCCTAGGCAACATGGAGCACATGGTGTTTTGTCATGAGAGTATGGGTCCATGAGCCAGTCAGAGATTATGTAACAATCCTAATACCTGTATCACTGAGATAAAGAGATCAAGATACAAGTGAAAATATCTAGGTCACTCAAAACCTGTTATTCTACTGTTGATGCCATGAGAATAAGCACATGCAGATTAGAGAATTGTGATAAAATATTAAACATGTAAATCATACTTCAGAACAATAGCTTTGGAGTATAAGCTACTACACCTCCTTTGACTAGCTCCCCTACTTACTATCTATGCAATATTGGGCAAGTTTCTCAGATTCTTTATGCCTAATTTCCTATATATATAGAAAAAGGATGAGAGGGAATCTAATTTATAGGGCTGCTGTGGTGTGATATGAGATTTTGAATGCAATGCTTATAATGCAGTCTGGTTTAGAGTATACTAGTTTTTGTCTGTTGCTATCTTCTTTACAAGAAATGAGCTGTCAAATTGTGAACAGCCCAGGTTCTGGCAAAAATTGTTGCAACTCATATGTTTATCTAATCTTCTTTCTTATTGTTATTAGGATTCTGGACAAATGAAAAAATTAGGAGAATAGCAAAACTAAATTTTGAAGTATTCAATAAATACACAGGTCTTTATAATGCTGAAATTATGAAATTATGAAATTATGAAAATATGAAATTATGCATATTTGATCTCTCCATTAAAAATTTGACAGTGAAGTTGATATTCTCTGAAAAAGTTGTAGAATATAAAGGAAATGTGAAATACCATGAAAATTACCTTTGGATAGTTTAAGAGCTTTGGTTCTGACACAGTGTCAGGCTGACTTTACTCTTTAGACAGGTCAAATGTACAGCAGCTGAACAGGACAAAGAGGTTAGATAAAAAAGAACATACCCTAACTTCTTTTTCTACCTTTGGGCCCCATACTGGTGACCTGCATAAGTACAATATTGACAGCTTAGATTTTGAAATTTTTTATGGCTGCAGTGCAGAGGAAAGTCTAAGGAGAAATTTAGATTTTGGCACAGGGACATCTTCTATATGAATGGGCTATGCTAACATCATAGAAGACTATATCAAAGAAATGAACCTCTGCTTTATTTGAAATTCTTCCTATGAATATATGACAATATAAGTGTCAATTTGCTTCCTAAGGCCTATCATCAAATTATAATAAAGGGTTATCAGGAGAAATACCAAAATATAATTTGAAATCATCAAATTAGTGTATTTTCCATAGGAAATACTTGGAAAATATTTTCTAAATCAAATTGAAAAACATGTTTGTATGGCAGACGTATGTACTAATATAGCACTCTTGATTGCCATTTTTAAAATCCTTTGTCATCTTGGGAAATTACTTAATTTCTTTGTACCTCACTTTCCTATTTTCAAAGTAGAGGTTGCAAAAGACATGGTTGTATGGGGGAAGAAGATAAGAATGATATCATTCTTCATGTCAAAACCAAAGGAAGTAAGGAAACAGTAGAGCACCATGTGAAAGAAAAATTTGTGTAGGTATATGTGTTAGTAAACCAAAGGAGTGCTGATGCAAAATACCAGAAATCTCTGGGTCTTTAAAAAGGGTATTTATTTTGGTAGAAGCTTACAGTTACTGGGACATAAAGCATAATTTCTTCCTTCAACAAAGTCTGTTGCAATGTTTTGGAGCAAGACAGCTGCTGAGTTTTGCCAGGATTCAGACTTCTTGGGTTCCTGTCTTCCTGGGGTTCCACTTCTCTCTGGGCTCAGCTCCCCTGTTTCCTTTACAAGGCCAGCTGTAGACTATCTGGTGAACAATGGCTTGTCTCTTCTCAGGGCCTTCTCTCTTTCCTCATGGCCAAGCTCCTGTGTGTGCATGCTTCCCTGGGCTCCAGCATTAAATCTCAGCTTCAGAACTCCAACTCAAAAACTCTAACTCTGTCCTTTGCCATGTCTTTTATCTTTGAGACCCCACCCACCAAGGGGCAGGACTCAATGCCTTACCAATGTGGCCAAATCAAAGTCCTAATTAAAATTTAATCATGTCCAGAGGAACAGACCAGTTTACAAGCATAATCCAATATCTATTTTTGGAATTCATAACTGTATCAAACTGCAACAGTATAATACATAGAAAGCAAGAAGAACTTTTAAAAACAAATCCAAAATAAATGTTTTAATGCATGCAGAACTAAAAGAATTCATCATCAGCAGATATGTAGTACAAAATATATTAAAGGAAGTAATTTAGCCAGAAAAATAGTTAATAGTTATTCTAGATGGAAATATGGATCTATACAAAGGAATGAAGATATACAAAAATGGTAACTATGTGAATACACATATAAGATTTTTCTCATATTATTTGTCTATTTAAAATATTAACTGTTAAATCATAAATAAAAACTTCCTGAATATCTTGTGTCAATGTAATCTTTTTTGCATGAGCTTTAATTAATGATTGACTGAGAAAACTTAGGAGATTGGAGATCCAGCAGTTCTCAACTTTGTTGGGTGATTTAAAAGGCATGAATATAATACACTTTTTCACATGAGTGCCTAGAACTCAGTATATCATAATAAATTCAGATGATTTTAGACTTTTCTTCTACCCTACACACAAAAACCATCAGGAATAGAGTAAGGGTGTATGTTTATATGCAGAAGTCAGTGAGAAAATCACACTCAGCCAGGTACCCTTGAAAAATATACCTAGAAGATTTATAGAGAAACATTGTACAGATGAGGGCTCCCCTTCCATCTCCTCTCCTTTATCCTCTGATGTCGTCTTGAGTCTTATTTGAGTTGGTGTAATTCATATGGCACTTTGTATTCAGGATATTCCAGTACTTAAGGAGATGTTGAGCCTTCTTCCCACCCAAAGAAAATGCACCATTAGAAAATATCTTTGAACAAGAAGTGAGTGCTTTTGGGAATCCAGTGAAACAATTAATTATGTAGGGCATGGATTTTGTCAACCTGATTCCTTGGTTTTAGTTCTGTCTTTATAAGAGCATGTCAGCAGATGACATTAACCCTAGTGAGATAATTCTAACAATTACAACTCTATTTGTAATGAGCTTTAACTCCAGCTCAAACTCTAACTCTAACTCTAACTCTAACTGAAGTTGTATAGGTATCTCTAACTGTAGCTCTGACTGTAACACTAAACCCAGCTTTCATTATCATACAGACAAAATAGGATCTGGCTTTGTAATTCTCTCCTCTTTTCTTTTACTTTTTGGCTTAACAGGACATGAAAATATTTTTGGAGTGCTACAGTCATTGGCACTAGGAGGAATATTTCTGAGGAGAAAGGAAGAAGCTGTACGTCAAATACATGTTGACCTATTAAAATTATATAGAAGCCCTGAACATGTTCTACACATGGGACTAGAAGGCATAAAGGTAAAAACGGTTTATAAAGACATTTATGGGTGTAGAGGGTATGATGCCATGCTGGTCACCCTTTTCCTGACAAATAGGATGAGTGGTCCCCTTTTGAGAAGAAAGGACAGTTTGTACAATATGGACTATAGGCAATTGACACTAAATCAGAGTATATGCTGAGAAGAATGTGTAGGAGTGAGAACTGTCTAGGACAGTCAAAAAATTGCTCAAGAGGCTTTGAAGAGAGGATAGTGATAAGATGGCGTTGGCTTAGGAGGGCAATTGCAGACAGCTCCCAGAACATGGCAGATAATGGACGGGATCCTGCATGGGAGTCTGTGCTGTGGGAATGTGGAGTGAGAAGCTTGGGACATCTATCTGGGCAGATCGATGGCGTGGATTGAACCATAGAGATTCATGAGTTTTAAGCCTGCATGTGGTGGTTAACACAGTCAGCTGACCTCCACACTTATGGGGGGGAAAGCTGATTGGAAGTGGGACTCACATCCGGTAACTGGGTGACCTGGCCTGGTGGGAGGGGGCATTTTCTGAGGGGTGATGTCCAGAAAGGGAGCTTTATTTTCTGGGGATTTGGCTCCCTGAAGCCCCCTGCAACTTAGATGAACAAAACAGCTGCAGTGAATAGGCACCCAGAAGAGGGGAGGGGTTAATCTGCAGAGGGAGGTGATTTGACTAGCTGCCCAGGGATAAGTCCCAAGCCCTGTGGAGCTGGGGAGAGGAGCAATCTCCAAAAGAGGGAGAGTTCTGACAGAAAGCAGAGAGGGGATATTTTAGCTGTCAATCTGGCTGCCTGGACTCCCTCATAACTTGGGGAGCAGATAAGCCAGCTTGAAACAGCACCAGGCTGAGGGGAGAGGCAAATCTGCAGAGTAAACCTCACTTAACCAGCAGCCTGGTCATGCAGGGGCTCTGATCCAGAAGGATGGAGTCCGCCGTCTTTAGCGTTCCACACTGAAAAACATCAGACTTCTGCAAACCTGGGGAATCCAGAAATTGGGAAGTGCTTGATTAGTTTCCACGAGCCCAGTTAAGGTCCCCTCTGTGAGGGGGGTGGTCTAGAGAAGGACTTATTTTTGGTCCTGTATTACACCAAAAAATAAATAAATAAATAAATAAAATGGTCACTTTAATAAATGAAAAATAAATTCTTTTTAATTTAGTTTAATAGCCAAAAGCTGCTTCAGGACCTACATATAAAAACCCAGTGGGGAAATTGTTTGATAAACACAAGTAGACTGAGAGGATCCATGGGACCCCAGGGAATATTGATCCCCCTTAGCTTTGTTTGACTGCTTGCCAGTGTGGTTGTTTGCTATTT
>JAQZBX010056599.1:0-18162 GCA_029593785.1 Cabassous unicinctus
GTAGGCAAGAGAGTAAAGAGCTTAAGAAACAAGAAAACTACAAATGAGATAAGTACACAACCAAAGACATGGATGTGGGTGTGCTATGGGGTCAGATGCATGCATAGAGCCCAGGATAGGCCTTTTTAAAGCCTTTACTCCTCCCCTTTCCTAATGTTGGGGAAGGGGTCTCAGCTGTTTGCTTTTCTGATTGGTTGCCCCAACTTTTAGCTCTCAGGGGGCCAATGGGTTGACCTATTGTCTGGAGATATCTGGGGCTTCCCCTTGACCTCAGAAAAGTGTTCCAAATGGGACTTCATGGCCAGGGTATAGGTGGGGTCTTTCTAGCTTTGTTTTCAGTAGCAGAGGGTTTCCAGACAGGGAATTCTATCCCTATACTCAACTGCCTCACCTGCATCTTCCAGTCCCCAGGATCAAGAACCAACCACCTATGCCTTAGGCCACTTTGGGCACATTCGTGGCCATTGCTCTCAAAAAACATCTGACACTTTCAGCAACTCTGAGGTCCCTGTGCAAATGAAGGAGAAACAACAAAGAACTTGGGAAAGAGACAGACACAGACAGACACATACCAGGGTCCCATCAGTCCTCCCACAAGGCTGGCAGAATTTGGACAGTAAGAAACCACAACAGTCTGTTGCCAGTGGCTGCCACACTTCCTGAAACAACCTTGACTGAGTCCAGACCCCAGGCTAGTGCCTTCCTTTCTGGGCCCCTCCCAAACATAAACTCCTGACTTGCCAGTCCCTCTCCATTAGCAACTCTCTTCCTTGCCTTCTGGACACCTACTTACTCAGACTGCTCATATCCAAGAACTCTATCTCATCTGGCTGCAACCCTGGGCTTCCTACCCTTGAGTGGGAAGGCCCAGGGTGGCTGCAGATCTGCTGTGTGCTGGGATCTCTTCTCAGGGATGAGAGAAGAGTGGACTGAGTGGCTTGCTTTCATGGAAATTAGAATCCACTGGTTGGAGACCAAAGAGACACAGAGCAGGGAGTCACTTTAGCCATTCAGTAAGTAGTTTGCATTGCCAGTTCTTCAAATCTAAGGATGTTTGTTAACTGTCAGAACAATACTCTTGTTTTTTCTCAGAAGAGTAGGTATGCATCAAATATTAGAGGTGAATAACAAAGGTTTGTTTCTTTCCATCCACTCTCTTACAACCATGAGTTTAATTCATAAACAGTATAGACTGAGCTTGCTTATCCTGTCCTAAATGCAAATTCTTAAAATATTACTTTGTCTTTGGCACTGGACAGGTTAGTCATAAAACATATTGTTGTAGATATCTTTGCCTTTATTTTGCTTGACATTCATAGAGTGCCTTGGATTTGTGTATTCAGGCCTTCCATCAGATTTGGGAAGCTTTCTGTCATTGTTTCTTTAAGCATTTTCTCTAGTCATTTATCTATCTTTGCTTCCTCTGGGACTCCTATTATGCATGGACTGCCCTGCAGCAGCAAACAGTCATGTCTGCAGCTGCTGCTTTAGGGCTGGGCAATGGGGGCTGGTTAGTGGCTCCTGCCTTTACTTACAAAAGATTGACTCTGCAGCCTCTTGCTTCCTCTGACACCCCTTCAGTTGTTCTAAAAGTCCTTTCTGGTCTGGGGTTACCACCTGGTTTATTTCAGCCCTTTTTCTTTAGCTCTGTCATTTTTCTAGTGGAGGGAGATCTTTGTAAACCTTCCTGTTCTGCTATTCCATGCCTGCCAACCATGAGATAAGAAACTGAGCTGCAAAGCAACAAATACATTTATTTAGGGGTTTTTAAATTGCAATTTGGGAGAACAGTTTCAGGTAACAATCTGAATTTTGTACTGTCTTGGTATTTCCAAGAAGGGATTTTTAAAGAGAAGGAAGATTACATAAGTTATTTTTGGTTGGTGGGTATTAGGAATGCTCCAAACATCCATCAGTTCAATAGTTTACTGAGTTCTTTATCTTGTGGTTTGCTTGTGGTATCCAGATATCCTTGGGGTTTTGAGGAATATTGTTTCTTGAGGTTTTACATACTTTAGCAGTTTGTGATATCTGGCTGATATTTGCCTAAGAGCAATCTCCAGGATGACCTCCTGAGTCCATTTTAATGTCTTATCCATAGTAACTCTATTTGTTTTATTTCTTTTCACAAACCCAAACTGTTATTAATCTAAATGTTCATCAGGAGAATGACTAAATGAATCCTTATCTATTCATAAATGGAATAGTCCTCAGCAAAATAAAAGTATAAATGGCTAATTCATATAATACAGATGAACATCACAGACAACATATGTGTCATAGAAACCAGAGCCCAGTTTATCTTATGTATCTTTTCTCAACATGATGTTCAAGAACAGTGAAAACTGACCTGTGGTGGGGGAAATCAGAATAATGGTTGCATGTTGCATCATTCTTGGATGATGGAAATAATTTAGTTTTTGAGTTGGGTGTTGGTTACATTTATATATGCATTTCCCAAAACTCTATTTGTAATATTAAAAGTTATGCTTTTCAATGTTTGTAATTTTCACCTCAATTAAAAACATTTTAAGAAGTTAAATTGTTCAGCAGAAACCTTTCCATTGTGGCCCATGGCAGAGTGATTGTCACCCACCAGAAATTTAAAGGAGATGGAAGTGTGAAACAGACCAAGCATTGATCCATGTGTAACTCTGCTACACGTGGCATACAGGTGTTACAATTCCCTGGCATCTATGGGGTACAGATGTAGAGTATAATGGAGCCAATACATGGTACATGAAGAAACATGAGTATAATATATTAAAGTAACCCACTGTTCAGCAAAGCACACACCACCCAATTCTCCTTCTTGGCCCATACACTGTTAGGAAGCTAGACCTGGAGGGCCAGGCTGGAATTAAAATTTTTCACTCTTTGGAACTTGGGGACCTAGTGTGTTGGTTACTCCCTCCTGTCCCTTCTGAGCCACTGCCCACTTGCTTTGCCAGACCACAAAGGGAGGTGCTTCATGAGTCTAACTCCCCTGCAAGGGTCCCCAACACACACACTTTGGATCTCTGTGGCACATACATCTGCTGATCTCATTATTTTCTTACTTTCTCTGTTCCCTCACTCTTACTCTTTTTGGCATGGATGGTCTCTAGTAAGACCCCATGGTAAATGGATATCTGTTCATCTTCCAGGGTCCAGGATAAAGTTCCAGGTGCTGTTCATATTTCTGTCACTGGAGAAATAGGCATCATCTCTGTAAGAACTGCCTGGACATTGACCCTCCTTGAATTCATGTTTATCAGGACAGAGAGCTGCCTTGGATGTCCAAGACCTCCGGAGGTGAACAGGCTCAGTGATCCACCCAGAAAATAAAAGATGCCACATCCTAGACAATTCACTAGAGTGAAAAGATGTCTCTCAGCAAAGGCTGTGTGGGAGTGTTACTGTAAGCACAGCTCATTTCCAAAAGAAGGACCCACCTGATCCAGTGAAACCAAGGAGAAACATATCTCTCAATGAGAAGGTGATTTATTGCAAGTGCACAAGCAAGGATTTGGGGGAATCTTCCCCAAACCATTTCAAAATGAAAATGGGAGCTAGCATTTTTATAGGCAAAAAAGAGAAAAGTTGTAGGTGAGAAGAAAAACAAGGGAAAAAAACAAGTGATACTATGTTGCCAGATGTGTTGTGAGGAGGGTACAAACAATTTGTCAGTACTGCATTGTCTCAAGCATGTCCAATTGTCCTTGATTTCAGCAACTAATAACCCACACTTTAGATATGGTTGTGCCAATTGCTCAAGGATATCAAACTTTTTGTACCTGAGAAAAATTATAGATTTAATGGGTCATAAGGTACTCCTGACACCATACTGTCTGGTTTTGTTTGAGACATTATCTTATTCCTGCAAACAAAACTGAGAAAGTCTGGTTAATATCCTTCAGGGAACTAAATGCAAAGAGTAAAATTCTAAAATTAGATTAATAGAAAACTAGCTGAAATAGTGTATTAGAATTTTCAGAGTTTATTAAGTCAAGACATTTTTAGTAAGCACATTTTTCCAGCTATTAAATCCCAATTTGTGTTTACACTTTTCATATTCTTAAGAAGACATATTTTGTAAATATTTGTCATATAATGAAAATGGGCAAAGGTCTCTTCTGCAGTTATTTCCTGCTGTTGAAGGGTGAAGAAACTTTTCATATCATTTTGGAGGATGCTTAATACATAAATTCACAAAGACAATATAGGCAACAAAAGAAAAGCATAAAGGCACTATTTAAGAAAACCATTTTTGTCTCATGCACAATTTCATTAACTACTTAGAAAATGAATCAACTTTGCCAAGACTTTTAACATGTTCAATACTAAGATCCAGTATAGAGAAGATGTTATATTCATCAGATACAGTACTTAATATTAAGCAATGCACAAGTTTCTCTTTGATCTGCAGGTTTGCAATACCATACATGTCATCTCTTCATGGGAGCAGGCCATAATGCCAATTGTGTCTGTTTAGATTCTACTCACATTACTCTGGTAAATACTGCTCCACTTGGTATATCCTTCATACAGCTAGCATACTGTAGCACAATTGGTCCTGGTGAGCAAGTTATCTCTGGTTTGCAGAACTGCAGGTGTCTGAAGCAGCAGTGTCGTTCCATGTACTTCAGGAGTATGATCAGTTGATGAAACAGATTCTTTTATTGTTTGCAGAGTTGTGGTGATCAATCTGCTGATAACTCAAATAGAGAGGCACCATGCACACTACTGGGGGCCTTGTTTAAATACACAGGAGAGTTTGGCAACACTGAAGTACATCTCTTAATTTATAACATTTCAAATGTACTTAACTATTTTTAATATTTCACTTTTCACAAGGTGAAAGAACAAATCTTTTGCAATAATTTGAAATTAAAAGATATTTTTCAGGGTTTGATTTTGATAAAGCAAAATTTTAGAAGTTGTTAGGTTTAAACATTGTGTTCTTTTAAATGTGAGAACACTTGTTCCTCTTAAACAACAAAGGACATGATAAAGTTAAAGTACAGGAAGCTATTTTGATAAAACAGATTTTCTGCTTCATATACTGATTACTGAGGAGAAAAACTCTTTATAGCCTTTTACTAAAACACACTAATGATTTAAGAAACTTTGTCACATAACAGAGAAAGAACCAAATTTTAGTTTTACATCAGTATGCTATTTGATACTAAATCTTTTAAAATTTTATAGATAGACCCATTAAACCTTACCCAACTTTGACCACAAAAATTCCTTTTCTGTGAACCTTCTGCACTTTCTGTATTCATTCAAGTTTTGTCCCACAATTTTCTCTTTTTAAAAAACCAGTAATTTTCTTAGAACAAAATTTCTTTCTTTTTCCATTGTAATGAAATAAAAAACATATTCTATATACCTAAAATGCTTAAGTTACCAAAATGATTTTGGAAAGTTTCTCCAAGCAAATCCCTTACAACATACATTTACCATCAAAATTAAACAAACTTGTCAGAATAATGACTTAATTTGGTTGTATGCAAACATAATGTCTCTTCAAATACATAGTAGTATGCAATACTGGAACATTGATAGTTCATAGGGGAAGGTTTTCAGAAATATACGCTTTCTTTAGTTTGCTATTTTATCAGTATTTCAGAAAGTTATATTATGAAACATTTACAAGATTACATTTCTGAAGCAGTTCTCTGGAGGCAAGTTAGGGGGGTTGGTTGCTTTCAGGACTAAACCATGATTTGAGATGCAGGCTTACAAAAGCAGGTAGCATTTTTTTTTTCTCTTTTTCTTATGTAACACTGTCCAGTTCAAAAGTTACTAAATTTAATAACATCAATTTTATTTTATTTTATTTTATTTTAATTTTTTATGAGATACAGGGAATTGAACCCAGGACATTGTATATGTGAAGCACGTGATCAGCCACTGAGCTACACCCACTCCCCAGCACCAATTTCATTAATGTGACTGTATTAGTCAGCCAAAGGGGTGCTAATGCAAAATACCAGAAAATGGTTGGTCTTTATAAAGGGTATTTATTTGGGGTAGAAGTCCACAGTTACCAGGCCATAAAGCTTACATTTCTTCTCTTACCAAAGTCCATTGCCATGAGTTGGAGCAAGACAGCTGCTAACGTCTGCCAGGATTCAGGCTTCTTGGGTTCCTCTCTTCCCAGGGCTGCATTTCTCTCCAGGCTCAGCACTTCTGTTTCCTTCACTAGGTCAGCTGTATACTATGAGGCTCTCTAGGCTTTGCTTCTCTCCACAAGGACAGCTTAAAACTCTCAGGTGAATGGCTCACCTCTATCCTGGGGCCTTCTCTGCTTCCTCACAACCAAGATCCTCCATCTACTCACCTCCCTGGCTCCAGTGTCAAAACTCCAACATCAGAACTGCTCTCTCTGTCTTTTGCCTTGCCTTTTATATTTGATTCCCCCACCTACCCAGGGGTGGGGTTCAATGCCTTACTGATGTGGCCCAGTTAACACCCTAATCATAACTTAATCATGCCCAGATTAGTAGACCAGTTTACAAGCATAATATAATACACATATTTTTGGAATTCATATTTACATCAATCTGCCAAGCAACTACAGTGACTATCCAGATCCCATTAGAGTTAACATGGAAACAGAACAGAGGACATTAATGGTGCTAAGTTTTTCCATTCTCCAGAAATTAAACTAATTCCATTTGTGATTTCCTTTACAAAACAAATCCAATTGCAAGGTAACATTGCCAAGACTTATTTTTAGGTTACTTTTCACTGTCATCCAATTTGCACTGTGGCCAGGCAAAGCTGCAATAGAAAATCATTTTCTTTTTCTTAAGGGGGTCCCCTCCAAATTTAGAACAATATTCCAATTTACAATCCAGAGGAGATATAGCTGGCACATCCTGAGAGTTTCCTATGGCTAGGAAACACCAACAGAAATGACAAAGACAGAACATAAAGAACAGGAGCCCCTCAAAGTCAACAGGTTCCCAAACTTCAAAATACAAAATCAACAGGCAAGCCCTAAATCTGATTTATAAGGTCCTAGGCATGAGCAGACTGATAAAGTGAAAGTAAACACAGATCAGAAGGAGAAAATTTACACACTTACCTAGTACAGGGAAAAACCCAGCTTCATAATCAACTTCACACAAAGCACCCGGTGTCTGCCAAGACAGAAACCTCACCCAGATGTTTTCTCCTACAGGGAAATCCATAGGCAGCTGCTAGGTATAGAGCCGGGTAATCCAGGGAAGCCCCGTGATTGACAACACATGGATTGTGCTGCTCCAGGGTGTGCATCACAGAGCAGTGTGGCTCGTGGCTGGTTCACCAAATTGTAACCATAAGCATGGCTCATTTCCAATAGAATGGCTCACCTGATCAAGCACCACAAAGAAGGAATATGTCACTCAGTGAAAAAGTGATTTCTTGTGAGTGCACACGTAAGGAATTGAGAGAATCTTCCCCAAACCAGATTCACAGTGAAAATGAGAAATAGCATTTTTATAGACAGGAAAGAGAAAAGGGGTAGGTGAGAAGAAGTACAAGTAAAAAACTGATACCAGGTGTCTTGTGAGAAGGGTACATGCAATTTTCAGTCCTGCATTGTCTCAAGCATGATTAACATGTCCTTGGTTTCCGTGGCTAATAAACCAGTTTAGATATTTTGCCAACTACTCAAGGTTATCAAGCATTTTGTCTCTGAGAAAAGTTACAGATTTACTGGTTCATAAGGTGCTCCTGACATCATTCTCTCTGGTTTTGCTTTGAGACATTATCTTATGCCTGTAAACAAAACTGAGAAGATCTAGTTGATATCCTTCAGCAAATGAAGAAGAGTAAATTTCTAAAATTAGATTAATCAAAAACTAACTTAATTAGTGTATTAGAAATTTCAGAGTTGCTTAAGTGAAGAAATTTTTAGCAAGCACATTTTCCAGCTATCAGGAAAAGGGATGAAAACTCAAAAATGAGGCTCTGACAGGGTCAAAATATAAGCCACCAGGGGAAATGTTGGCCATGAACCAGCAGTGCATACTTCAATAGATATCAAAGGGGTCCACAGCACACCCACTGCATATGATTGTTCTGGTTAGCTAACACTTTTAGGTTCCAGAACCCACCCAGACCCTGGAACCAGAGCTATCCTCTTCATGGCTCCCAGAAAGGCTAAGTACAAGGGTGAGTACTATGTTGCATATGACAAGGACCCCAAGGACAGTCAAGGAAGGACAAGTGCCAGGGAAAAACAATATCAGGAAACAAAGAAGCAGAAGTACAGCTACTGGGCAAGCTCCAAGGGTTTGAGAGGACTGGGTCTAAGGTCCACTCTGGGAAAGTGCCTGCTCAAACTTAAATTTGAACAGAGCCCCATCCTCCTCACAGAGCTGTACCTCCAAACCAGGCTCTCCAACCTTGCCTCTCCTCCAAATCTCTCGTGGAGGACCAAGGATATCCCTGGTTTTCCAGTTCTGCCTGGGACATCAATTCAATTCTCATGTCTCCCACTGTGTACTCTCCATGTTTCTCTAGCAGCTGGTCCTGTAATGGGGCTCCATTTTTCTTGGCCACAGCTTCCCTCTGCCTCTTGGTCAGGTTGTCCTTGAGTGAAAAAATGCAGAGTTGGATCCAAATCAAGAAGGCAAGCTAGACTCAGAATTGGGAGCCTCAAATAACCAGGGAGGGGCAAAGTGGGAGGAAAACAAGGATGCCAGCCAGGTACAGAGAGGAGTGCCAGCAGAGGGCCCCAAGGAGTCTGTGGACTGAGACTCGGAGAAAGCTGGATCTTCCTCTGTTTGATGTGTGCCATGAGCTTCACCCTTCCAACCACCATGCACAAAGTGTGTTCAAGGAGACAGGCATTGTCCTTCTGAGGAGTGGAGGCAGAAGGAGCAGGAAGGAATCTGGGGCAGAGGCAAACAACTGATGTGACAGTTGGGAAAAGCATCGTACAGAAAGTATAAAGGTACATTGCACAAGGCAAAGCTTGGTGTAACCTTTACATTATGTGAGTTGCCAAAATCCAGAAGTTGAATTCTGGACTTCTAGGTCTCATAAATACACCAAGAGTTGAAATGCAGGGTCACCCTGACACATAGCTCATTGATCAAGTGTTTATGGATGAAGGACCCACAGATTCCTACACCAGAAGCTAGCATACAATTCTACCATGATGTATAAACTTTGCCAGTTTTAGTACAACATCATGCCAGGATTGCTGGGAATTTTATAAGTAAGAGTTGGCTGAATTGACCTACTACTATGCAATAACACAATTGAGAGATAAAACCCAAAATTTGTTCAGAGACAACTAGAACTAGTCTCTATGAATGGAGTGATTCCTGATGCTAGGACAAGGCATCCCATCACTGGTGTGTCCAGCTGAGCACCCAGCTGGCCTGAGGATAGGCATGGTACCCCTCTGCCCCATGGCTCTCTCTGCTCACAAGGCATGACCTGGCCCCTCCACTCTAGTTCTTTTGTCTTCATGGAACATGTGCAGAGGATTTTCTCAAGGCCTTGTGAAGGTCATTCCTGCCTCCCCATTCAAATCCCCAGCTACTGATTCCCAGTGACTACATTTATGACACATTTATGCATTGGAAGACTGATGTTCATACACCATTGCAACTTTTCAATTGCTTAAATCATTGCATTTATGTCAAAAGTTTTTATATGTATTTTGGAAAATGCACTAAACAGTCTACATTTGGCTAACAATACAAAAAAATCACAATAATGAGTAATGCTTTTCATTGTTCTATTCTATCCTTAATAACAATTCTAAGGTGAAAGCAGTTCTTATTGCTAGGTTTGACATAGAGCAAGCACAGCCCAAGCTTCAAACTAAATAAAACAGAAATGTGAAGCATGGAAGAATTTGCCTTCAGGGATCAAACATTCCCGGCTATTTCCTTTTTCATCTCCCTTGCCCGAAATCTTCACAGTTGCCAGTGTTTGGAGTAGGAGAATTTTTAGTGAAAGAAGAAATTGACAGAAGTAAACATTTCCCATAATTTAAGAGGAGGTAGAAAACAAAGGGCTGAGAAGAAGGTGGGCAGATCTAGGACCACATGGATATTGGTTAGGCACTGATAGAAATGTGGGCAGCCCCAGGCTTGCATGGATACAAGGTGGAATCTTAGATACCCCAAGGGGCCCAGTGGCACACAAAGGATCATGATTTTTTGCCATCCAGCACTCATGGCTCTTCTGGCTCAGCCCCAACTTTCTTGCAGTCCTGAAAGGTTCCCAGGCCTAGGTAGAGCACAAGTTTTAGCTGAGTGTGCCCTCATAGGCTGGGAGTCCTGTCTACACTTCTGATTAGATGAGATGATATGCTGACCCAAGGTAAGAAAAAGCTTACAGTTGTGTGTGTGGGTTGGAAGTATGTGTGGACAGGTCATGGATCAGCTCCACTGGATCACAGCAAGGGGCCTGGAAGTGTCCTAAAGGCCCACCATTTCTCATAGGGGCCATGCCTCAGCTGTCCCAGGAAACCTCCTAGGGGAAGGGGGTGTGAAGGATGGAGCTGGATTTGTTTGGTTTATTTTCTCTCAGGAGCCCCCTGCAGTACCAGCCCCAGCATAGCCCAATGGGCAGGCACACTGCTATCTCCAAATACCTCCACCACATTTTGTTGAGGCTGAAGTATGAGATGCACCCCCCACCCTCTGAATATGTCCCCCTCCCCAACCCAATCACAGAGTAGGAGGGTCTGGGAGGTCAGCAGATGTCTTGAGAAAGAAGGAAAGTGGCAATCTGAAGAGACATTGAGGACTGTGGCTTTTCATGTGACAATGGGCAAGAAGAATGAAGGACTAAAGCCAGGATGGGGGTCAGGGTGGGGTCCTGCTGGTGCTGGAGGGGGTGGCCACTGCTTGTCAGAGGTGGGGCAGGAAGCTTTGATCTCCAATGGTGTAGCAGGCAAGGGAGAGACTCCCTGGGCCTGGTTGAGGTGTGGGGGCACAGGGTGAGGCACCCAGGACAGACCTGCCTCCTGGCCAGGCTGAAACATGAAGCCCTACACCTCCTGGCACTTCCTACACACTCTTGCTGCCACTGGCGATGCACAGTGGCATCGCCACTTCTGGGCACCATTCCACCTTCTTCCTTGGCCTGAACACCCTTGCAAAGATCAAATCCCCTGCCTCTCATTGTCCTGCTCCTTTGTGGCTTTTGAGGACCCCATGGCCAGTGGCTCAGATCTCAGGCCTGGACCTGAGACTGATGATCTGGCCACAGTTGGGAATGCCCTGGCCTCCCAACCTGAGTCTCCAGACCCTTCTTTTTGCCTCCATCATGGATTGAGCCCCAATCAGGGTTGCAGCACTTCTGGTCCTCTTGTCCCATGAAGCCACTCCCCTCTTTGGTCTAAGCTCACACCAGGTGTTGCTTGGATTCAATCTCATGTGACCCAAGGAAGCTGGTGCCTAGGTAGGTACACTGGGTCAGACCCACCATGCACTTTCTTTTTTTTTTCATTTTTAAATATATATTTTTTATTTTTCTAAAAGATACTTCAATTACATAAAATGTTACATAAAAATATGAGGGATTCCAATATGCCCCACTTTCCATACCTCCCACTTTCCTCCACATTAACAATTTCCTTCATTAGTATGGTACATTCATTGTAATTGATGAAAACATTTTAGATCATTGTCACTAAGCATGGATTATAGTTTACATTGTAGTTTACAATCTTTCCCACTAAGTTCTGTAGGTTATGACAGGATATATAATGGCCTGTATCTGTCATTGCAATGTCAGTCAGAACAATTTCCAGTCCTGAAAATGCCCTCATATTACACTTCTTTTTCCCTTTCCCTGCCTTCAGCACCTCCAGTGGCCACTGTCTCCACATGAATGACATAATTTCTTCCATTGCTAGAGTCACAATAAGTCTATAGTAGAATACCAGTAAGTCCACTCTATTCCATATTTTATTCCCCAATCCTGAGGACTCTGGATTGGCACTGCCCACTTCACCTCTAATTGAGAGGGGTCTTTGATCCCATATGACTGATGGATGGGATTCTCTTGCTTTCAGTAGTAGACTTTCTTGGTTCCTTGGTATGGTAGTTGTCCATCCTCACCTACATGTTAGTTGTCCTGGGTGAGTCCAATGAACTGGAGTGTAGCAACTCTGCTGAGGTTCAGGACCCAGCTGGCACATCCAGCATGCACTTTCATTGGGGGTCTTGCGGCTATCCAGGGGTTAGGTTTTGTGTCAGTACAGGTACCCCTGTGCTGTTGCTGCAGACAGCCCTTTATGAGGTCCACAGGCTTCCCAGGGGTACCTTAGGCCTTTGCAAGTAGGGGTCTGTCTAGATCTGAGGCAATGGCAATACAGGCGTGGAAAGCACTAGGGGCAAGGAAGCCTGGGTGACTGCAGGACTTGGCAGGTCCTTGGCCACCCAGGAGAGGGGAACCAAGGCCTTGGGTGTCAGCTTAACTTTCCCAGGCTCCATCATGAGAATAGAGTAGTGAAATTCAGTGTCTATTTGGGAATTGATAAACATTATGCAAAGATGCCCTTGGAGAAGCCTTGAAATTAGGTCCTCAAGGTGGGAGGAATTGGATTGACTAAACTCTCTGGCTCTGGCCACAGCTCCTGGTACTACAATGACAGGTCAGACCATGAGCAAGAGTGGCCCAAAGAAAAGAAAAAGAGGAAAAATTCAGAGAAGGCAAAAAATCTGGATGAGGTTGAAAGGAAGAAGTGAAAGATAAAGAAGAGTAGGAGCATGTTGTGTTGACCCTGTCACTGCTAGAGAGGACCCCAAGTAGGGGCCTGTTCTTTCCCTAGGAAAACTTGGTTTGTAGCAAAATGTAAACTAGGAATGTTTATTGCTTCAGGTCTGTTTATTAGTTATTTTTTCTAGGCCAATTCCTTAGGTGGGGACTTTTAAGTTTGGGAAATCTGGAGTAATAAGAGTCTCTGGAAGAGGATTTTTGTCTCATAGCTACATTTTACCCATTAGAAACTGAGGCAGGGTTTTTTAAATTCCTAATTATTGCCAGTCTGTGATGAGAATCAAGCATCCCCATTGCTTTCATTACATTGACTCTGTCTCATAGGAAGATAAGAAAAGGAACCCTGACTCAGAAAGAGAAAATGTGGACTTTGATCCTGAGAAGAAAGAAGAGGCCTATCAGAGAGCACCAACCTCAACTAGGCCAGTTTCAGGATTTCACACAGACATTTCTAGAGCATCAGAGCTTGCCATTTTAACATGAGATTTGACAAAGTGCACTTTAGCTTTTAAAAAGAAGTACAGAAAAGTAGAAAATGGGCATTTTATTTTCTTTCAGGGCATTTTATTTTCTTTCTGTGATGTCACCCTGCATCACAGTTTCCTCCCATCTTTTTTGTTTTTCTTTTTAACAAATGACAAACTAAGAATGATTCGTGTATTTTGAAAGACTTGCTAAAAAAAGAAAGTATGCCACAGAGACTAACCATACCAAAAGTCTAGACTATTTTCTATCTGGCCTTTATAGAAAAAATAAGCAAACCTCTTGTCTAGAAATTTGTGTTTATCTGTCCTTACCATATCAAATAGATCAACTTTAGAAGACTGTTTCCAGATTAATCAGACTCTTAAGAGATAGACCTGTAAACAAAAGTGAAGATAATTCCCTTTGGGAAGAACAGAACTTTCACTAATGCTCAGTGAGTCAAGTCCACTTAAAGTCCGAAAAGATAGCTCTTAACTTACTGTGAGCATGGATTTGACACATATTTGCTATTTGAGGTCCTTATCCTGTCACTTTTTCTGGGTCCCACTATTGGCAGTGTGCCACAGAATGTCCCCACTCCTGAGAAGCCATGACAGGGTCAATACACATCCTAGTTGCAGACATGTGATGGGGTGGATACCACAATTGCACAGGAGTCAGAGTATAGGTTCTGCCTGACACTCTGACTTGGCTTCTTCTGGTTTCATGTGCCCCTCTCCCTCTCTCCCGCCCACTGTCAGTCTGCCACATGGTATCTCTGGTGTCAGCAAAGCTTTCTTTTCACATGGCTATGTCCTTTCTTTTCTCTTCCAGGCCACCCTGATTTCTGGGTTCTGATGCCTTTATGTTTTTCTCTCTCTGGAAATGTTTTTATTGTGGTAAAATACACATAGCTTAAAAATATTTTAACCATTTATAAGTTTAACATTTTATGACATGAAATACATTGACAATTTTGTGTAACATTTACCACAATCTATTTCCAGAAACTCATCCCAAACAGAAACTCATACACATTAAGCAATAACCCTCCATTCTCCTCACCTCCCACTCCCTGTTCAAAACTCATCTGCTTGCAGTCTTTATGAATTTACTTATTCTAAGTATTTCATATAAGAAAAATCATGCAATATTTGTTTTGGTATCTGGCTTATTTCACTCAGCATGGTGTCTTAAAGCTTCATCCGGGAAGTAGTATATACACACACTAAACTTTATTTTTAAAGACGTTTTAGATTACAGAAAAGTTACATTGAAATTATGAGGGATTCCCATATACACCTCTCCTTCTACCACATCATCCCCTGTGGGAGCAGGTGTGTGGGGGGGAGGGTGGTACGGAAGCTCTGAGTGCGCTGCCCGAGAGAACCGAGGTGTGGACACCATCTTGTCGCCAAATGCCACAACCAACCAGGGTCGGACGCCTTTGCAGCTACTGCAGCCAATCGGCTGCTGACATTTGTAGCAATCTCTCCTTGCCATGTGCTTCAAGATGGCCACCACAGCTCGACCCTGCCCCCTTTCTCTCATACATATTCCATATCTTATATGGACATAAACCCATCCCAACCAATCAGAATCTGCCCAGTATGCCTTACCCATCCCCCATTTCACTCAACCCCTCCCGCTCTGTGTGAATATCAGAGCCTGCCTAATAAAGTTAGACTTGGAAGCCCAGCCTTGCCTCCGGAGTGTGCAATAGTCTCCGTAATCGTTACTCATCGTCCGCTGGTAACCGGGAAGTGTCCATCTCCCCATTCTCATCTGAGGCTTAAGACGCAGACCCTGGCCTTTGGCTCACTGTGCTCGGGGACACCTGAGCCCGGTGGGCCGCAACACCCCTCCCTTCATTCCCTGACCACCCGATCACCAAGGGAACCACCCCAGGGGTGGCGATTGGCGGCGGCAGCAGATAGCAGCGGTGGTATGTGATCGGCGGCAGAGCCCAGAGGCCACGCCAACAGCTGGCGGCCGAACAGGGACACCGTTCCAAACAGTGACCCCATCGAGACTGGACAGGGACCAGCGGTAATCGCGCCATGCGCACTTTCAGGTGAGTAACCCCGTGTAAATATTTTTCTTCATGGGCAACCTTCTCTCTTCTGTAAGAACCCCTGAGGCCCAGATCCTCCACACGCTCTTAGCCAGCTGGCGCTTTAAGATTTCTGAAAAGGAGCTTGCACAATACTGGGACCTAATTGTCCAATTCAACCCCTGGCTTACTACAGCTTCCTTATGGGATCCTCAAACTTGGGCTATACTCTTGAAACGCATACACTCAGCTGAGATTCATGAAGAGAAAAATTTCCCACTTGGCCTTATCCCAGCCCTACTTGCCATTTACGCCTGCTTAATAGGCGCCCCGCCTGATGATCTGGCACCCACTTCTCCTGACCTCGATAAAGAGTTCGATGAAAAAAAGCAACCTCCCCCGCATTTAGCCGAACCCCTGGGCACCGAGGCCTCTCCTCCATATACTGGTGCGGAGGCTCCTCCTTTATATGCTGCCTCTGCCCCTCTTTACCCGTCTTTGTCTCAGTTCCACTCAAGCCCTACACCCAACCTTCCTGCAGACACGTCCCCTCCCGCCAAGTTACTCGATGCATTCAGCGAAGGAAAATTTCACTCAAAGGACCCCTTCCCCCAAAAAACATTTCCATGCCTGGAAGAGGCCCCCTCCCCCCTAAAACCTTCCATTGAAAAATCCCCTCCTCCGAGGGGGGAACTCACCGCTTCAAGAGAGGGAGCAGCCACCCCTCTCCCTAAGCAACCCCCACCCCGAGTATTTCCGGTGAATCAGCACCACAGTACCGACTGCCGCGAACTCTGGTACCCCCACGATTTTAAAACCATAACTACCCTCCAGAAGGCCATCCAAGAGGATGGCCTCAACAGCCCATATGCCCAAATGCTAATGGACAATATTTCCCTACAAATTAATTGCCCCATCGATTGGCAAAACTTAGCTCACGCTATTTTGACTCCCGGTGACTACATCACTTGGAAGGCTCTTTATTATGATGAGGCCGAGGCCTTAGCCCGCCGCACGAGAGCCACAAAATCCACCATAACAGCTGATGCACTAAAAGGTGAAGGTGTTTACTCTACCCCTGAAACACAAGCGGATATTGACGACGGCTATTTTGAGCAATGTCACCTCTGTGCTCAATGGGTCTTTTGCAAAATAAACCCCAAGGGCACCCCTATTGCGATGTCTCAGTTAGTTCAAAAGCCCAACCAGAGCTTTGCTGACTTCTAAAGCAGAGTCAAGGAAGCCGTAGAGTGTAAGGTAGAACACGCAGCCACCGCACAGGCCCTTATAACCAGCCTGCTGTGGGAAGGTGAGAACGGAGAATGCCGCAAGGCTATTGCCCACTTAGAAATGGCACCCCTGAAGACTGGGTCCTCGCTTGTAGGGACATAGGCTCTAACTCTGCTGCCATCTTAGCCGCCTCCCTTGTGGAGCACCAGGATAAAACGATTGTCTCTTTAACCGCTTCTCTGACTCAGGCACTAGCCGTCTCCATAAACGCGGTCACACGCACTGGTGCATGCTTCTCATGTCTTCAAAATGGCCACTTCATGCGAGAGTGCCCAAATAGACCCGCCCCATCTGCCCTCTTTGCTCCACCCCTAGTCCGAGCAGGAAACAATCCTCACTTCAAATGCCCCCGATGCAGGAAGGGCTTCCACTGGAAGCAGGACTGTCGGTCTAACTTAGATATAGACGGTCGTCCATTACCACCTTTAGACTCCCTACGGGGCACCTCTCAGCCCCGCCCCTAAGAGAAGAAAACTCTGATGCCCAGCCCCTCATATCTCCCTCATATAACACCAGCCCTTTTCCTCTACCTGAATATAATTGTCCCTGCAGAATGAAACGGTTTGTGCAACAGCCCTATGGCGGACGCTGGCAATCCGAACACGCCCCGCCCCATAAACTGCCTAAACAGGTTGGGATATATTGGACAGTCCCTATTACCCAGAGCAAAGCATGGTTGACACTTTCAGTGGAGGGACAGAAAATAAAGGGGCACATAGATACAGGAGCTGACGTCTCAGTCATTTCTGCCAGGGATGTTAAACCCTCCTGGCCATTGGAAGTGGGCCCTATCATACAGGGAGTGGAGGGCTTGCAAACCTCCCAACGAACACATCATCCACTTAGCTGGTCTGATTTAGAGGGACATTCAGGCAAATTTTGACCTCTTGTCCTACCCCACTTAGATAACACCTTCTGGGGCAGAGACGTTTTCACCCAACTCGGACTAATGTTAACCACTGAACCCCCCCCCCCCAATTGTAAAGGCCGCTGGTTCACCGTTAATGACTGTTAAGTAGCCCGCCCTGCCAAAGCTCAGGTGGGATCCTGGCAGTCCAATTTGGGTTGACCAGTGGCCCCTGCCTCAATCCAAGCTCCCACACCTTCTAGAGTTAATTCAGCAACAGCTAACAATGGGCCACATAGAACACTCCACCAGTCCCCATAACTCTTCAATTTTCGTTATACAGAAAAAAACCTCAAATAAGTGGAGACTACTCCATGACCTTAGAGCCATCAATTCACACCTGGAAAAAGATGGGGTCCTTACAGCCCGGGCTTCCCCACCCTTCTGCCATCTTTCACAATAACTACATTTTTACAGTCTATTTGAAAGATTGCTTTTTCTCTATTCCCTTACACCCTGAGGATCAACCACACTTTGCCTTTACCGTTCCATCCATTAATAATGCAGTTCCCTCTGAGTGGTTTCAGTGGACGGTGCTTCCCCAAGGCATGAAAAACAGCCCCACTTTATGTCAGCTTTTCATCCACCCTGCCATACAACTGCTAGCTGAGTACTGTCAGGTGATCCATTACATGGATGATGTTCTAATAGCCCACCCCGACCCCGAACATCTCCACACCTGCTTTAAAGTGCTCCTTTCCAACCTTGACCAACTGGG
>JAQZBX010056600.1:0-18159 GCA_029593785.1 Cabassous unicinctus
TGACTTTGCAGTCCATTTGCTAATTGGCCAATTATTAACCTTTTGGCTTCTGGAATAAGTGTTTTGTTTTTTTCATTTTTTTTAAGATAGATTACATAAGTTACATAAAAAATATAGGGGATTCCCATATGCTGTAATAAATTTTTAGAACACAGTTTCATTGGAGTCCAACTTATGCTAAGGACACAAAAGATTTGTTCTGACTCACACAATTTATTTTAATGGAAATTGAATAAAAATTCAGGTTTCTTTACACTCCCAGTCAATGTTCCTTCTGCCACATCTTCTTATTCTGGCTTTTAAGATGCAATAATACATATAAAAATTAACTATATTTTTTTAATAAATTATTTTTGCTAGTGACCAGCAAAGTGAAACTCTGGAAACCAGCTGGTGAATTCTAGTGAGAAGCCATAATCCCTGAATAATTGAGGAAATGAGAGAAAGAAAACAAGAATTATTTCAGTCTCCTTGACCCCAGCAACTTCTCTATAAAAAATGTTCTACCTGGGTTCGCCTCTTCTGAAGACCAGAGATTTCTTGTGGGATTATTCAAAAGCTGGGTTGCGGATAGAAAAATTCTCAGAAAAGCAGGTAGGAGGTAATATTGTGATGTTTTCATGGTTCATTTTAATCACACCCTTGAAATTGGTTACAGAACAAACATTTTATCTGATTCTAATTATACGGAACTCCAAAGTCTTTTTGGTAAGAGAAACTACGCTAACCTATTATTAAACTCAGCATATATATATTTTTAAGAGATAAAAATTGCTTAGGTGAGAACTTTAAAATTCAAACCTCTATTAATGAATCAAACCAATGAAGCCTTGTAAAATGAATGCTCTGTACTTTTATTTATGGCTCAAGAATTACTCCAACTTAATTCAGAGTGAATACGTCTTTAATCTTTTATGGGTATAGAGTGAAAAAACAGTTTCTGCTTTTAAACCCAAATTAACTAAGAATTCAAGAGATTTAGATATATGTCTCTAAATTTGCATTTCTCAGGGAAATATCTATTTAGTTCCTGATTTTCATCATCCCAAGTCAATACATAAGAAAAAGATATTGGAGACTTCCAAATTAAAAGCCAGCATATGGCCAACAATGTTAAGAGACTTTGAAAAGTCCAAAATAGATAAAAACATGGTAGAAAAAATTGGAGTAAATAATAAAATGAATACAAATCAGCATAACAGTCTATTTATTTAAAGGAAGGATTATAGGGAATTACTTGCTGATTCTTACATTCTTCACAGTGAGATCATGTTGGGATGGCCATTAAGACCTTTATTCTTGCCCACATGGTTTTTGGCAAGCTTGAGTTGGATGCTTCTGTAGCACCTTCAGTAATACATTCTCCTTGGGTAGACTTTTCATCTCAAAGCAATCCATAAACATTACCCCTCTAGTTATAGCAAACCTCAAGGCACAAAGTAAAAGCAGAATGAATGTGATCATGGGAATATCCTCAGTGAGGCGTTAACATCTACTGTTAAATATCATCATCAGATTCTTGCTGTACCACCCACCATTTCACATGGCTCAGCCAGCTGACTCATTCCTAACCTTAAGGCACATCAGAATAAATTAATGAGTCATCATTAACTAGAGGGCAGAGTATGTCTCTGTAGTACTCACTGGAGTAAAATAACCTTCCTGAGTATTTCCGGAGCAAATGTATACCACCTGCTTAATTTTATTAGCTAGGTTTTTCTGTAATGATTTATGTACTTATGGAAGACAAAAATTTTTAGAGTTCTTGGTTAACCAGTCAAGGGGAAAACTATAGAGAAATGATGAAAAATAATTGAAGAGCTGGCTTTGTTATGATTCTTAAGTATAATGAACCATAGTTTTATGGGTGTGGTGGAATGAAGCATTCTGAGTTCTGATCCTGACATTTCTGTCTACATGTTCGTAAGCTATCCAATGAAGATATTCAAAGAAAGATCTTTGTTTTGCCTTTTCTTTGAGTTTCAAAGTCTCATATTGTGCACAATAATATTTTCCACTTCTGTCTGGTGGCATAATGATAGCAATGTGTTTAAGATCAGCAGATGAGACATTATTTGTAAGCACAATATGTTAGTTGCAAAAGCCAAAATATCCATTCAAGTAATTGGGAGGAAAACAGAAATTTATCAGGAACCAAAATCCCAAAGAAGATCTCCATGTTAATCAGCAGTTATTTTTATCATATTTACTACTTCAATAAGTTGCTTTCATTTTGTTTGTTTTTTTCTACTCAATTTTAAAAATATTTAACAGCTTTATTGAGGTATAATTTACATACCATAAAATTCACCCATTGAAAATACATGCTTGATGATTTTTAGCAAATTTTAGAATTATGCAAGTATCTTCATAATCTAGTTTTAGGTCACTTCCATTACTCTAAAAAGTTCTCTCATGACCATTTTTAATCACACCTGCTCTCACCTCCGGTCCCAGGCAATTTCTCATCTAATTTCTGTCTCCATGGTTTTGCTTTTTCTAGAAATTTTATATAAATGATGTGGAAGACAGAATAAATGGTTCCCCCCAAAATGTATATGCCCTAATCCATGAAACCTGTGAGTGTGGAACTACTGCACATGGCAAAAGATACATTGCAGATGTGAATTAAGATCTTGAGATGGGGAGATTATCCTGCTTTATCTGGGTGGGTACAATCTAATCACATGAGCTTAACAGCAGAAAATCTGTCCCAACTGGGTCAGAGAAAGAGACCAATGACAGAAGAACAGCCAGAGAGATGGAGTGCAAGAAGGATTCAAATTGCCATTGCAGGCTTTGAAAAAGGAAGAAGGGGCCATGAGCAAAGGAATCTAGACAGAAAAAGTCAAGGGTACAGATTTTCCCATAGAGTTTCCAGAAGGATCACATTCCTGTTGGTTGACACATTGATTTTAGTCCAGGGAGATCTGGGTCAGATTTATGACCTTTATAACTGGAAGATAATAAATGTGTGTGGTTTTAAGCTGTTAAAATGTGTGTAATTATTATAGCAGCAATAGAAAACTAATAGAAATGGCTTCTTTCACTTAGCATGTTTTTGAGATGCATTCATATTGTTACATGGATTAGTGAGGCCTTTTATTGCTGAGTAATAGTCCATTAAATGAATTCCACATTTTCATTTTCTAATCACTGATTGATGAGCATTTGGGTTGTTTGCAGCTCAGAGCGTTTATAAATAATGCTGTTATAAACATTCATGTGCAAGTCTTTGTGTGGATATATACTTTTATTTATCTTGGGTAGACATCTATGATTAGAATTGGAGAATCATATGGTAAATGTATTCTTAACTTTCAATAACTTGTCAAACCATTCTCCATAGTGGTTATACCATTTTACATCCCCATCAGCAATGTAAGACAATTCCAGTTTCTCCAAATTCCAGTTTCTCCAAATTCTTGCCAATATTTAGTGTGGCCAGTCTTTTTTTTTTGACTATTTTTTAGACAATTTTTTAACATGTGAACATTAATTTGAAAGCTATTTTTCTATTTTCATGTTTATATTTAGTATCATACAAAAGCAGTTTTTGTTTACTTCTCATAAGACCATAGCAGACTTAACCTTAAAAAAATTTGGTGTTCAACCAGTCTTTTTGATTATAGCCATTTTAGTGAATGTGCAATGCTATCTCATTGTGGTATTATTTTGCGTTTTCCTAATGTCTAATGATCTGGTACATCTCTTCTGTGCTTATTAGCCATTTATATATTTTCTTTGGTGAATTTTTTGTTTCTTTTCTTATTGTATTATTTGTCCTCTTATCACTGAGCTGTGAAAGCTCTTTATATAGTATTCTGTTTGATAACCAGCCTCCAAGATGGCCACAACTCCTGAGAGTCACATCCTTGTATAGTCCCCTTTCCCTTTGTACCAGGATTAGTCTGTATGACCAACAGCATATGGCAGATGATGATATACTACTTGGAATACTCTCTCTCTCTCTCTCAGATCACACCTTCTGGGGGAGTGAGCCACCATGCCACAAGGACAGTGACATGGACTATAAAGAGGCCCATGTGGCAAGGAACTGAGGTGTTTTGCCAACAGCCGGGAAGGAACTAAGACCCACGTGGGGGAGCACGAAGTGAGCACTACAGCACCAGATGACTGCAGCGCGGCCAGCAGCTTGTCTGCAACCTCAGAGAAACCTGAGCCAGAACAAGGCGGCTGAGCTGTTCCTGGAATCTTAACCCTAAGACACTCTATGGCTTGTTGTTTTAAGCTGCTAACTGTTGGGGTGATTGGCATGCAATAGATAACTAATAAATTTTGGGTACAAGCTCTTTATTATATAAATGACTTGCAAATATTTTCCCCACTCTGTGGCTTGTATCTTCATTTCCTTAATGATATCTTTTGAAAACCAAAAGTTTTAATTTTAATGTAGTACAGTTTGTCTTTTTTCTTTTCTTTTATAAACCAGGCTTTGGGTACATGTTTAAGAAATTTTTACCCATCCTAAGTCACAAATAATTTCTCCTATGTTTTCGTCTAGTTTTATAGCTTTAATTTTTACATTTAAATCTATGATTCATCTTGATTTAATTTTTTGTAATGTGTGAGGTAAGCTTATGTTTGTTTTTTACGTATAGGTATCCACTTGTTCCAGCAGTATTTGTTGTAAAAATTATTCTTTCTCCATTGAATTGCCTTGGCACCATTATAAAAAATTAATTTACAATAAATGTATGGGTTTATTTCTAGACTCTTTATCCTCTGCCATTGATCTATATGTCTAATCCCACATTGATGACACGTTTTATTAATCACTGTAACTTTATATTAAATTTTGAAATCAAGCAGAGTAAGTCCTCCAACATTATACTGCTTTTTCAAAGTGTAACTTGGAATCATCACTATTTGTATAAAGTAGCAAACTCTTCTTTCATCAGCAAAAGAATATTTCAAAATGAATGAAATAGATGAATTAGTAAGTTCATAAAAATTAAGCTGTCTAAAATGGTTTTAGAGGATTTCACCATAATTAAACTATTAAATTGATTTAAATAGATATTCCCCATGTTTTGTTTTCTTAATGGCAGTGTTTGTACTGGTGGAATTGATTGTGGTCCAGGGTGGAGGTTAGTAGATTTCCTTCTGGGAGTCAAAGATTGGTTAGCTTAAAGCAAACATGAAGGAAAAGGGAAAGGGACTGGGGGTCCAGGGGGAGTGGGAATGGCTAGACCATCATTTGGCGCCAGTTGTGAGTTCTGGGTGAGGTATGTGGGTGGTGTGGATAGTGGCCGCAGATGTGGGTTTGGGCTCTGGAGGAGTTCATGCCCCAGGGCTGGAAAGCTGCTTATTAACTAGGCCAAAGGTCAGTGTTGAGGCAAGTGGCTCAGTCAAAGTAAGATAGATGCCAAGGCCACGCACACAAAAAAATTGATAGTTATAACAGCTATCCTTGTCGGTATTCAAAATGCAAGAACCCATAGGGCCACATAAGAAAGGTTTTCTTGCTATTAAATTCTATTTGCTTAAATTCTAATTCATCTTTGTGATATTGTCACTCTATGAAGAACCATTTAAAATTTAAGTGAAACTTTTGAGAAAACTCCTTTTGCACAGTCTGCATATCTCATTGATTTAGTTAGAACATTCCACAATGAATGAAAATATCAAAATCTGAAATTTCCCATTTTCTTCCAAGTCTGAAAAGAGTCAGTATGTCTTACTTTACATTTACCCTAATTACCATAATCTCAAAAAATTATTCAAGAAAATGTAAGTGAATCTAAAATATTATCCTTTGTTTCATAGTAGCTGGTTTAGTAGTTTTCATCAAATCCTTATTTATGGAAGAAAATTCAGAGAGAGCTCTCCTTGCCAATTTATACTTGAGTTGGATTATATAAATATATAAAAGAAAAATATCTGAACATCTTCCGAGATAACTGAATTTTGGATTAGGCTAATTCTTATTCATCTAGTTGGACTATGGAGTTATATCTCATCAGAATTAAAGAAAGCAATAGGTAGCCCTTTTGGAGGCTTCTATTTGTGTAAATCGTAAGGGTAAGCCTCTAGAAATGATTAGGATATATTAACCTACAAATGTCACTGGGTAATAACCCATCTTGAAAATTATCTTTCCTATGAAGATGAATTGCTAATTTTTTTTCTAATGTATTTGCCACTAGATCAGGTGTGTCTGAATATTTGACTTAGAGTGAGGGCAGCAATTTCTGTTCAGAAATTTAAAAAATAATAAAGCTAGTTTTAATATTTTGAATCATTAAATAAAAATCTTTGAATCTCATTTAATTAAAGAAAAAAGGTAAAGACAAAAGCACAGTAATTTTAATACTGAAATTAGCTCTGGTTTGTGCTCTACAGGCAAATTTTAATTTTTTCTGTAACACCAGATTATTTTTAGGAAACAATGATTGCCACCATCATACTAAACTCAAACACGCTTAACTCTTTGCTGACTGATTCTTCACTCATCACTCTATACTTTTTCTGATGCAAATTTTTCTTACTTAGGCATTTGTAAAACCTAAAATTCCATTTGTTATCTGTATCTGATTTTTAAGTATATATTTTTAATTATTTTATTAGGGAAACAAACAGATAACATGAACAGAATATACCTCTATTAGTTAGGGTTCACCAAAGAAATTGAATCAACTAGATTCTAATAAAGAGATGTATTACAAGGAATTTGTTTATGCTACTATGGAGGCTGGCAAGTTTCAACTTCATAGGGCAGACTGCCAGCTGGAAACTCTGATAAACACGATGTTCTTAGTCTGAATTCCCCAGGGAAGGCTGGCTGGCTGGAAATTCGAGAGAGCCATGTTGAAGTTGAGTCTTAATTTCTTCTTCTGAGTTCTGAAATCCTCAATTTTGACTTTTAAGACCTCTAACTAGTTGGATTATGATTATGAGGCTCCCCACATTGCTAAAGGCAATCTCCTTGTTTTTGATTGTAGATAGAGGCACAATAAAAAGTTAGGAGAGGAAAGCTTGAATGATCAGGGACTTTACAGGAAGCCTTTCACACCTCTCTATCTCCAGGAAAATCCAGAATTTTTTTAAAGCCTCTACCCTATGCACCACATTTTCACTTCTCTTTACATGGGAGTTCCCTTTACTTTTAAAAAGGAAGGCAAGGAGAGAAGCAATTTTAAGCTTTGTTAGATTATATTACAATTTTGCATTGTTATATGATTTTCCAGTGTTTTGTACTGTATCTTGTAATGAGTATCTATTTGGCAGTGAAAGGCACCAGGAAATATTACTAGCTGTAATGAAATGTTAAATGAACTAAATAGGTTGTGTTTTTGCTTCATGAAATCAAAGACTTTTCTTGATTCCAAAGGAGACAGTAAATTTAAACGGTAAATTTGTTCAGTCATTTGATCTTATTTTGAGTAAAGGTTTGAAGATAATCCTATAGTTCATTAAGGTTCCCAATGGTTTCCAGTCTTTCTAAGTCATGTTAAAAATATCTAATTATATACTGTTACTTCTGATAACCCAGTGTCATATGTTTTCCAAAATGTGAGTGACTGAATTGAGATGGACATTTTTCTTCACGACGTGGCTTAGTCTTAGTCTTGCCCAGAGCCTGAAAAGTCTATATGACATACCGTTTACTCTTTCTTTCCAGCTCATTCTTTACTCCACTTAGTGACTAAAAAGGCAGCATTCACATTCCAAATGTTTTTACATTGACTTCTTCAGAACTTTAGTGGCTCAGTAGACAATACTAGTAGGTGTGATTTTTTAGCTTTCTTTACACATCTTTAGAGTTTCTGTCTATCACAAGTAATGTATTAGTATATAGGCAGTTACATTTCAATATAATGTCAAAATAGAAAATAAAATAAGAGCACTTTGCTTTTTTGGATTCATCATGAGAATTTTCAAAACCGTTATTTAAAAACAATTCTTTTCAAACATATCAAATAATGCCATCTGTTCTTTGCTGGCATGCCCAAATCTGAATTTGAATATCAAAACCCATTTTTATCATTGTTCTGTAATTTTCAACAAAATTCCTAAATAAAATTACATACTAATAATCAAAGGGCTAAGGAGATTATGTGAGACAGAATCCTTTATTTACTTCAAAACAAATTTGATATTGTTAAATCTACTTAAACTACCATAACTTTTCCTTTTAGTGTCTTAATGGCCTGTGATTTTAATTCTCTTGAAGATGGTGTGTATCAGTGATGAATGAATGTTACTAAGATTTGATTCATCATTTTTAAAATACTTGGACAGTGAAGAAAATTTGCATATCAGGATTTTTTCACTAGAAAAAAGTGGGTTTGTTTTCTTCTCTTTCTGTGATTATAGGTGCATTTAAGCCTATGTATATATCTCATGTTTTAAAATATGATTATCATTAATTTTTCAAAAAAAAACTTGAATTATACTGAAATAGGTATTTAAAACTCACACAATAATGAAAAATAAGGGTTGCTTCTGGATTTATTGTGGTCAAGATGAAATACCAAATATCATGGGCACTGTTCTCGACAATTCCTGGAGTATTTTTCACTTTTGATGATATCCCTGATGTATCATTTGGCCTAAAAAAATTACTGCCTTACCTCCTTGCTTGCCAAGACAAGGCTCAATGGGGTGTAGAAAAGATGTTTAGGGCCAAATAATACAATGTGGTTGAAAAACACTTGCCTCAAGTAAATACAGTCTTGCTGTGAGAATATCTAAGATCTGCATCTCCAGCAATAATACCACATGGTTTTGGAAAAATATTTGTACTGTTTCTTCAATTTGTCTTTACAGAGGATTCTAAAGCCTTAACATTGCTAAACATAAATGATCCTTGATCAAGTTTTTAAGTTGCAATTCTTTGTAGAATAAAATTCAACCATGTAATGGTCGTTTTATTTGAAAAGATTGTGGCGGAAATAGTTGTCTAATGGAAGAGAGACAGCCTTAATATTATAAGTAGCATTTCAAAGAGATTATTGTCTATTGTGTTAAAACTCACTGACTACTATCTAGAACAAGTTTTCCAACCAGATGACATGATACATATTGCAATAAATTTTTGCTTTGATCTTATGCCTGCTTGCTCATAATGAATTACAAAACAGCCCTTGCAATAGCCCTGAACCTCCTCTTATTTTGTGTTGTGGTTGAGGCTTATAAGTGAAGGTTTTCTTCCCTGCTTGATTTAGCAATGCTATTGCAGGTATGTTTTGTAAGGTGAGCTTGCTGAAACTGGCTGTTCAATAACTATTGCACTAGTCCTGAGAGATCTGTGTATCCTCCCACAGCTCATAAATACAAAACAGATTTTGTTTCCAAGGTTGATATAAAACCTAAATTTGGAATTCCTGGGATATAATTCACATTGATTCTTTGGATATTTCTTTCTTCCAAAAAGTATATTTTTGATGTCCATCATTTTACACAATGCTCTGGAAACAATTCTGATACCTTCTATCATAAAAAGATGGTAGTGGCATTCTTACATTCTCCACATTCACAGAACTGCCTTTTTTTTTTTTTTTTTCTATTATTGACCAAGTACCAAAGGTCCCAGGGAACTCAGCAAGATGAAAGTAGAGATTTATAATCATATAATTCCAGGTTAAAATTTTAGTTCTGAAACTTTTTTGCTATGAGGAAAAATTTCTTAAACTTTCTTGGACACAGTTTCCTCACATATAAAATAGGGTTAAGGATAGAGGCTAGATAAATCTGATTTATCCTATGTCCCTCCTTCAGACTGACTGAAATAAACTAACTTTTAAAAGGTTGAGCAGCAAGGACTAGAGCAAAAATAAAAAGATACATAATGTGTCATGAAAGATCCCATGAAAACATCCTTTAGAAACAGTAACTTATGTAAAATTAACTTGTAGTGTCTGTAAAGCAGGTAGAAAGGCAAATGTTGTTTCCTTTAATATCACCACTTCTGGGATGAGTGTTGGGACAGGTGGGGCTGGTAAATCTACCTGCTTATAAATCCTATCTTGTGAGTATGTGTGTAAGACTGGGATTGTGTGTGTGGGGTGTTAGTGTATTTTCTCTTTCCTCTCTTTGAAAAATTTTGTGTGACTGATATTTTTGCTTCCTTAAGTGTTTTGGAGAACTCACCAGTAAAGCCATTTGAGCTGGAAATGTTTTTTTTGTGGTAGAGATTTTAATTCCAGATTAAAATCCAGACTTACCACTTCTTTTTTGTGTCAGTTTAGGTAAGATGCATTTTTTAAAAGGAATTTGCCCAATTCATCTAAGTTGACAAATTTATTGACAATGTGGTTCATACTGCTCTCAATGTCCTTTCAATGTCTGTAAAATCTTTACTGATGTTTCTACATTGATTCCTAATACTGGAAATTTGTGTTTTCTCTTTTGTTTTCTGGATCATTCTTACATGGAGTTTATTAATTTTACTAATCATTTCAAAAAACTATCTTTAGTTTTATCTCTATTGTACACATGATTTCCATTTCATTGAAATTTGCTCATATCTTTATGATTTTCTTTCTTCTATATTCTTTTGTTTACTTTGAATTCTCTTTCTAACTTCGTGAGATGGAAGCTTAGATTACTGTACTGAACTTTTTTTTTTTTTAATGAATTTAGATCCATAAACTTCATGGTGAGCACTGATTTAACTGCATTCCATAAGTTTTTATGTGCCCCATTTTCATTAGCTTGTAGTTCAAAATATTTTCTTTCCATTGGGATTTCTCCTTTGACCAAGGCATAATTAAGGTTTTTTTGCTTGATTTCCGTATATTTTGGGTTTTTCTAGTTATCTTTCTATTTTTTAAAAAAATTTAACTCCACTGTGGTCAAATAATATATTCTGCTTGATTTAAATTGTTTGAAATTTGTTGAGACTTCCCTTATGGGTCAGCATATGATCTATTTTGGTACATATTCCATGAACAATTGAAAAAAATATGAAAAATGCAATTGTCCAGTCCAAAGTTCTGAAAATATCAATTAAATCAAGTTAGTTAATTATATTTGTCTACTTGATCTTTCAGTTACTATCAGTCTATCAGACTGTTGTGTTAAAATCTCCATTTATCATTTATTTTGATGCTATGTTATTAGATGTACTCAAATTTTGGATTGTTATGGTTTTTGGTTGAACTGATTCATTTGTCATTATGAAACTTTCTGCTTTAGCTTTATGTCTTGCCTTAAAGTCTACTTTGTCTTATATTAATGTAACTACTTGAGCTTCTTTTTGGTTGGTATGTTTGCATAATTTATTATTTTCCATCCTGTTACTTTCAATCTATCTATTCACTTATATTAATAGTGTTTCTTGAAAATATCATATAGTTGGGTCTTGGTTTTCTGTTTGTTTTAATCCAGTCTAACATTCTTGGTCTTTTAAAAATATATTTTTGTGTATTAAATGTAATGCACTTATTTATGTAATTGGGGTAAAGACTTTCTTACTATTGCTTTCTATTTTTGGCAATTCTTTTATTCATTAATGCTACCTTTATTGCCCCCTTTTTATTAGTCCTGTATTTTTTATTCCATTTTCTCCTCTATTAGGTTTTTAGTTTTACAATATTGTATTACCTCTTAGTGGTTACCTTAGAGATTACAATATGTATCCTTAACATTTTACTGTTCATCTCAATTTAATATTCTATGACTTCCTCTAAACTTCAGAAATTTGTAACAGTTTAGGTCTCACCCCCTTTGTACTTTTGTTGCCATATAATTTTCTCCTACATGTATTATAGACCATCCTAAAATATTGATGTCATCATTTTAAACATCAATATTAGTTTATATGTACACTCACATTTACCTTTCCCAATGCTCTACTTTCCTTCCTATAGTTTCTGGATTCATATTCTTCTAGCTTAAAGAAGTTCTTTTTATTATTTTTGGTAAAGCTTTTCTAATAGCAGTCTTTCTGCCTTTGTTTAACCACAAGCATCTTCATTTTGTTTTATTTTCAATGAATATTTTCACTGTGCATAGAATTTTAGGTTGGCTTTTTTTTTTGTTTGTTTTAGTGCTTTAAAGATGCTGTTCCACTGTCTTGTGGTTTTCATAGTTTCTTCTGAAAAGTCAAGGTTTTTTTGTTTGTTTGTTTTTTTGTCTTCCTCTGGCTGATTTTAAGAAATTCTCTTTACCTTTGGGTTTCATCAGTTTGACTGTAAAATGCATAGTGTAGTTTTCTTTGTTTTTATCTTAATTGGGATTTGCTGACCTTCATAAATCCAGAGTTTGGAGTTTTTCACTGATTTTAGATGTTACTTGGCTATCTTTCTCTTCAAATATTGTGTTTGCTCTATTTTCTCTCTCCTTTTGAGACACCAATGGCTTGTTTTAGACCATTTAATTGCATTCCAATATTCTTTTACTCTTTGTTTTCATTTTTCCATCTTTTTTTTTCCTTTCTGCTTTTCCTTGTGAGTATTTTCTATTAACCACTCTTCAAGTTCACTAACCCTATTTTCTGCTATGTCCCGTATACTATTGGGTTCACCAATGAGATGTTAACATTTGATATTGCAAATTTTAGTTCTAGAATATCAATTAATTTTCAATATAATTATTTCCCTTTCTCTGTTGAAATATTCTCTTTTCATCCTTTTTGGATGCTTTCTTCTATATTCTTTAATATATTAAATATAGTTATTTTAAATTTTTTGTCTGCTATCTACAATATCTTAATAATTTGTTGGTCTATTTTTTTTTTCTTTTCTCTTTATAATCAGTCACCTTTTAATATCTAAAACTTAGTAGTTGTATGTGTGTAAAATAACTTGTGCCTCCAAAAGTATTTTCCACCAGCTAGGTGTTCCCCTTTGCTCTATTAGGTAGAGAGGGTGAGAATCTGATTATTTTAAAACAAGGTTCAGGGCTATATTGCAGTTTTAGTAAGTTTTGGTTTACCTTGCATTTGTCAATGCAAAGGAATAGTTCTTCAAAGATTTTGAGAGTCAGTGTGGTATCTGTTTATTAAGGCTTCTAATACTGCAGGGGATTGAATTCTGCTTGTTAAAGTTTTGAGTCTTGTTCTTTAACCTTCCACACCCTACAAGTTTTAAATTTTAGAAAAAGTCTTTTGAGGGAGATTGGCCATGCATTTGATGCAGGCTCCTTCCTTCTAGTGAGACTTTGTCTTCCAGTAGCTAAGAGATTTTGAGAAACTTAATTCTGCCTTCTAGAATGTTTGACCCACCAACCAGCCTCCTAGATAGCCAAAGAACTCAGTAAATATAACATGGTAGGAGGATGCCATAGTTTGGAGCTCTTTTAGTTGTGTTCCTTTCCACCAGCCCTAAGTAAGTGCCAAGACTTCTTTGTTTCTCCAAGTAGAGTCCCTCAACCTAGGCCAAGTCTGATCCTCAGCCCAAAACCCAGAGTCAGTAATTGATCCCATGTAATAAAATAGCCAGCAATTTTCAGCTTATCTAAGAAGGGCTCTTCTCTTTTTCCAAAATTTTAGTTCCTTTTAGTCCTCATTGTTTCCAAAGCAGTCTGATGTCTTTAAAAATATGACTTTTAAGCTGTGTCTAGTTTTTCCAAGAAAAATGTAGAAAATAAAATGCAGAAAAATGCATTTTTCTCAGAAAAATGCAGAAGCTTTAAACAAATATTGTCTTCTTGTTGGCCATACAGCTATCCTCTTTGTTCAAGTATCTGTACAAGTCTTCTGCCCATTTTTAATTGGGCTTTTTGTTTTCTGACCTTAAGATTTGATATATGTTCTGGCTACAGATCCTTTCTTAGATCCATGATAGTTCAATTAATCCATTTTTTTTTTTTTTTCTTTTATGGATCAGACTTTGTTGTCATATCTAAGAACTCTTTGTTTAACCACAGGTCACAAAAATTTGCCCCTATATTTTCTTCCAAAACTTTTATAATTTAGCATTTTACATTTTATCTATGATCCATTTTGAGTTAATTTTTTTATAAGGCAGGGGACAATAAACTCTTCCTGTAAAGGTCTAAATAGTAAATATTTTAGGCTTTACTGTGTTCCAATAAAACTTTATTTACAAAACAGGTGATGGCCAGATTTAGCCCTGAGCCATAGTTTGCTGACCCTGGAATAAAGTATGAGGTTCAGGTGGGAGGTTCTTTTATTTGCATATGGATATCCAATTGTGCATCAAATGATGGTAAATTCTCCTTTCTCCATGGAAATGTTTATGTACCTTTGTTAAAATGCAGCAGGGATACTGCCTGTTGTGACCTACGTAAAGTATTTTTAATAGATTTTTTTTCTTTTAAGAAAAGCTAAGAGTCTGCCAAAGATGAGCTTAAGTATTGTATTATAAAGATGATTTGAGAATACTAAATGATGAGGGCAATTTTACTCTCTAGAGGATATAACATTAAAACTGATATAAAATGAGTATTTGTCTTATTATTCATTTTCCAGACCTACTAATGTGCAAATTAACATTTACTCGTGTTTTCCCATGTTACAGTCAATATTGTATCTATGTTGAAGCATATTTAAGAGATGATGACCTCTGAAAACATTATAGTCAAGAGAGGATTCTTATTATAGGATATGCCTGTTGTTGCTAAGCTTCCTCTCATGATGCCATGTGGGCTCTCTTGATTAAGTCATTCCTATCTCCTGAGAGTGAACAAGAACTGTTTTTTTTTTTTCTATTAAAGATTAAAAGTTGTCAAACAATAAATATTCAGTACAGTAACATGAAGAGAAAAGAAAGGCCAGAAAATGATTTCTCACTCCTTTTCATAGGCTATATCACTAATCCTCTCAGTCTAGCATGGGTGGGGTAGGTTAAAGAAGAGGAGTAAAGAGAGACTTTGGAAATTCTTTAAGTTTATGTTTGCTTAAACCTTAATCTCTATAAAGCTATCCTTTGAATATGATCATATTCCAAACCTACATTGACTTGATTATTAATTGTTGCTTGCCTCTGTAGCTGAAGTAGAAATGAGGAGGCTATGGCTTTCACATGGAATCAAGGAGAAATTGTGACTTTATAGACTAAGGCCTTTTAGACAAGATTTTTTTTTCCATCCACATGCATCTGTCCAACTAATTAAGCCAAGATAATTTTAATGAGAAATTGAGCCTAAGATTGATGAGTTACATTCCAAATAAATGCAACTCAAATATGAGAAGCAATTAAGAAGACACAGAACAAGATTCATAAAAAGCAAAGAATCTTCTCTGTATTGCAATGTTTGCATAAAAACAGCAATTCTATTGAAAATACCCCAAAATTGTAGGTACTCTAGATAAAGTAATTAATCTAAGAAAGCTATCAAGTTATTATGAGATCTTAATGCAGTACTAATTAAAGCTAATTCTGAGTCTCTACATTTTATTACAGAATTTAAATAACCAAAAAAAGAACTCTACCACTTAATTGTTGGAAAACTTAATCATAGAAGTAATTCCATAAAGTAAAATATATAGGTATGAATAGCATCAGGGAAATGTCTTAAAAGTGTGCCAAGACTGTTTTATTTTTATTTCAAATGTCCAATAAACCAACTCAAATAAACCCAAGTAAAAAAGAGAAATTATTGGTTTGTGCAACTGAAAATCCATTTCAACCAGGCCATTCCCCAACTTATCACTATGGGGGATGGGGACAATGAAGACATTAAAGTGCTTGCTTGACCTAATTTGGGCCAAGTTTTCCAACTTTGGAACTTCACACTACATGAACGGAGAGTAGGGTTTGTGTAGATATCTGAGCCAAATTTGGAAGTGTATGTTGTCTCAAGGATAAGGGAAATGGATTTGGGAAGGCAAGCAAAAAAAGAGAGAGAGAAAGAGAAAAGAAAAATAAATAAAAAGTAGCTGGGGGATTGCAGTTGAATTCCATATTTTTAAAAATCTGAATTTTATTTATTTGAAAAGTAATCTAAAATATCTTCCATTGCCCTTAGTGTGAAGCTCAAAGATAATAAAGAATCAAGGTAATAATAAAATACGAAGTCTTAGCAAAATATACAGAAAGCTGTGACTCCAGATAAAATGCTTTGTATAAGTGAGTCCTAGTTCACTCAGCTCATTAAAAGTCATGTACTTCCAGGGTTTGTGGCCATTGCTGAATGCAGTAGTATTTCTTTGGGTTGGTGGCAGGGACTATGCTGGTCGTCCTCTTCTGATATATATCTGCAGCAGAGGTAGTGCTAGCAATGTGCACATAAGGTCTTAGGAAATCACACGCTCGCTCTATGTTGGTCTTAGGGTTTTTAATTCTTCCCTTGGGAATTTTAATCTGTCCAGTGAAAGGATCAAGGGGTGCAGTTTAGCTTAAGAAACAAAAATTCAATCTGTAGAGTGAAAATATCAGCATTAAAATTCATCCTGTGACATAGTGAACCCCATTGTGGATGATGACAATGGTTAATAGTACAAATATAAGAATGTTCTTTCATGAACTAGAACAAAGGTATGTCACTATTACAAGGTTTTCGGGTGGTATATGGGAAAAATACAACTAATGCAAATTATCAAGTAGAGTTAATAGTAATATTGTAATTTTTTTTCATCAATTGTAATAAAAATACTATACCAATGCTAAGGGTCAATAATAGGAAGGTATAAAGTGTAAGGGTTTTTCTTTTTTTGTTTTGTTTTGTTTTATTCTTTATGTTTGGAGCAGTGAAAATGTTCTAACACTGACTGTGGTGATAAATGCACAACTCAATGATTGTATTGAGAGCGATTAATTGTACACATTGGATGGATTGTATGGTGTATAAATAAAACTGCTTTAATAAAAAAAAGTTCATCCTGTGAATATATTTCAAAGTTCCAGTAAAAGAGGAGACACATTGTTAATATACCCAAAGTCTCAATATGACATTGAAATGGAAGCACTTACAAAATAGATTTATCAGAATTGAATACAAATTTTGTTTTGTTATTGCAATAGTTTTCTAGGTAAAGCATTGCTATAAAGCTGATTTTCTATTATATCTCTTCCCAAAGGTACCAGCCTTAAGAAAGCATGGGATATACCAAAGTAAAATTATTTCTAATTTTCATTGCAAATTAGAAATGGAATTTAATAATTGATGAGTCTTGTCTGTCTCTTGTGATGACCATCAGAGCTAAATGTTGTAAAACTTACATTCTCGTGTAATTTATTTTTTCTTGAAATTGAATGAATATGTGTGATTATAATTATTTCATTCATAACAAGCAGCAGTATTAGTTCCAGCTTCTTTTATCATTCGATATCCACTTACAATATTTTTTGAGCAGTTTTATGGGTTATTTACAGGATAAATAATCCATAACACCAAGTTACCTCCTTGTTAAAAATACACACAAAATGCCCATTATTTTTCCATAAATATGTTTCATGAAACTACAGGTTATTCTAAAAAACATCCCAATAATTATATATCGACAGTTGCAAAAGTTCAAGCTATTCATCAAACTTATGCTTCCAGTTTTTCAAGCTAACTTGTTTTCTTTAAGCATTTCTTTCTCTTTCTCTCTCATTCATACTGATACAATTAATTGAGGTGAATTTCAATCCATCTTTGTAAAAGTAGGAATCTCAAGGACTTTATCCTTCCAGGAATATTGCATTTTCATGTTTCCCTTTGTGGAGAAGTCAGTAACAAACCACTTATCCATGTGGTTGCTTAACAGAATATTTCAGGCAATTGGGGCCAGTGGTCCAGGCAGGTCTCGTGGCAACGGCTTTAGCCAAACATCGCAAACCATTTTTCTAAACATTTTAAATCCAGCAAAAATACAAAGCTGGTTTTACCAAGTACTTTTCCTCTTTTAATTTTTTAATCTGTGCACATTTTGAGGGAAATGTAAACCATCTGTTTCATTGGCACTTAATTCAACAAATTATTGTTTTGTAAGAGGAATTTGATGTTCAAGAAGCCATGTAAGCCTTTTTTATGAGCATTCAAAAACCTCCAATCTTCTCCTCCAAGGAACCCCTGAACAGTGGGGTTTTCCGAAGACAAATTGTTCTTAGAGCTCAGAAGCCGCCATTTAGTGAAAAATAGTGTGATCTTAATGTTCTTCATCCTAGAAAAGTTTTGTCTAGTCTCACCAAGAAGGAGTTATTAAAAATACAGTCTAGTGGATTTCATTATTAGGCTTTTGTTCTCAGTTTTTCAGTTTCTTTTTCATTTTTTTTTTTTAAATCCCAACTATTGGGAAGCAGC
>JAQZBX010056601.1:0-18149 GCA_029593785.1 Cabassous unicinctus
AAAACAAAACACAATGCATAGCCTTCCTGTGATTTTGTGAATCTATACCGACAGAAGGACTTTGCCATTTATATGCCTAATTCAAAGAACACCAAACAACCGATAGTTTCCATGAAATTTCATTGCTTCAAGAGAGAAATGCCAAAAAATCATTCTAAATGAAATATCCTGAGATCCCTACATATTTCTGCTTTTTGTTTTAATGAGTCTAAACTTGAACTTCAGCCTGTGATCCAGAGAATAAAAGACATTAGTTCTTTTGTCTCCTGGGCTTCCCATTTTATCCATCCAATTACTGACTGTCTAATCATATATCTGCTCTTCTGAAGGGGAATAAAAGAGAATCACTTACTTTACAGACACTTCTAGTGCAATATTCAGGAAAAAGGAGTTAACTAAATGGAGTGATGCCCCTGAATTTGAGCCTATAGATGTCACAAAGATGCTCCTCCCACATTTTGGATTTAAAAAAAAAATATTTTATAAGCTTAGTGGAAGAAAAAGACAGAACCAAGTCAGAGCACAAAGGATGAAGTTTCGGGGTTAAGTGATTGTGATGCCTTTACTGTGTTTTCTCAAGAGAGAGAGAAATCAACTGAAGTTCCTGTAATTGGGCCATAAAACAATTGGTCCTCATGAACATAGTCTCCTGGCCCAGGATGAACATAGTCTCCTGGCCCAGAAAAGACCAGAAGAGAAGGAAGTTTTATGAGCAATACCCGCCCCCGCCACCACCAAATCAGTAATGTCTTCTATGATTGAATGAAGTTTCTTCCCCTCTCTCTCTTGACTACTTCTTTCTGTTTCCTCATATGACCTCTCTTTCTGGCTCTCTCAGATCATCTTTTCACACAGAGTCTGTCCGTAGACTTTCTGTGTGCTAGAGAATAATGTCCCAAATCAATGCAGACTTTCACATTTCCATGCAGTGTGGTGGAGGTATTCACCTACTCTGAGCAGCTACCTGGGGAAAACCCTCTGGCATTAGTAATGAACATTGGGCAATGTGAGTGGGGATTTTGTGCATTCTGACGTCAAACTCAGCATTGCTCCTTTTCCAAAGAGTATAATAAAGGCAGGATACAGCAGAGCATGAAAGGTGAGGAGTAGAGAGGGCACATCAGAGTAGATAGTGGATTTTGGTCTTCTTCTAGGCCAAATTTCATGAGCCAGTGGAAGTTAATTTTCAAATATTACAATTGTCTTCATCTTCAAGAGGGGTCAAAATAATATGGGTACTGATGAAATAGCAGTAGGGATTAAATCTAACAAATATTAAAGAAAATAATTGAATTCATTGGTGTTATTATTCCTTGCCCACTTATTTTCACTACTACCTAGTCTAAGGGCTTCCTAAACCCTTATACTATCTCTGAGTATCCAAATTTCCCCAGTTTTGGTCAAATAGAGTACTTTTCCATGCTCAGTGACTAAAAGAAACACTGGGCCTCATTCTCTTCACACTCTAAATAACTGATCAATCACAGGATGTGTGAAATTCACTAACAATTAAAAATTAAATTCATTTAAAACCAACAAAATGTTAAGAATTCTATGTTATATGTCTCTTGTTCAAAGAATGTTTCTGTACTACATGCCCCGTGGAAAAGATGTGATAAGTTACATGCCAAACTGCTGGGTTCAAATTCCAACTTCACTGCTTGCTACCCTGTGGATTTGGTCAACTTCCCTTTATCAGCTTTCTGCCTCAGTTCCTCATTTGTTTAAAACAAGAAGGGATAAAGATATAAATGGTCCCTGTCTCATAGGATTGGTGTGAGAAATAAGTATCTTAATACATGTAAAATAATTGGAATGGTATTTAGCGATAACTTAATTATTATTATCAGCATCCCCTCCTCATTATTCATTAAGACTAAAGCTTTTTAGTGACTGGTTTTGAGGTGGTATCATATGTTTAAACACGGAATAAAGGATAGAATGGGATGACTCTTAGTATAAAATAAAAATTCTATGTTCGCTGATCCTTAAAGGAGTTTTATAATGAATGATCTCACATTGTTATCATGTGCAAATTGGTAAACCCAGTTTCCCTTGCAGAATCACACAAAACAAACTTCTGCATTGACCCTTCCTCACACTGTAAATCTGAAGAATATCCCTTCTCCAAGTAATACAGATATGGGCTGAGTCATTCAATTTCAGTGAGAATTGAATTGAGACTTGAAGGCAGTGTGATCCCTCTTGATGGAAAAATGAGCACAAGATGAAAAATAAGAAAGCTAATTAAAGCAATTTTCCACTTAACTCACAGAGAAAATACCAGAGCAGAAATGTTCATGTTCTTGAAGACAGTCGTCTCGATTTACTTTTTTGTTACCTTGTTCCCACAGTTTATTGTTGTCATTAATTGGCAGTTTAAACAACAGGGAAATGGTTTACTCCCAACAGATTTTGACAACTGCAGAAATAAGAGCAGTTCCTCAAATAGATTCAAATAGAAACTCAAATGTGTTTCTTCAGGGTGGAATTAGAATTGATTTGAGCCATTTATGTTGTGTATTATCCTTATAGGCAAAACTGATATATACACTGAATAAGAAGATCCAATAGGCTGAGAAATTGTGTGAATATTTAATATTAAGGGTAAGACAATTTGAAAAGTTTTGAGTAGATGGATGGTCATGCCAAAATTGAATGTAATTGTGAATCCTTTGGGAACTTCCAAAGACAGACTCCATGGTTTCATGACAAAGGCCCAGATTACATGGCAGTCTAAAACATCAAGAGGAATGGGCAGACACTGTGTGAAGTTATCAAGTCAGGCACGATGTTTCATGAAAAGGAACAATCTGAGTGTACAGCTCAAATCAGATTGCAAACTAGGTAAGAGTAAAAAGTCTAAGAGTATTTAGTCCTGGATTCTAAGGATAATTGACATTAAATATAAGGGGAAAAAAGAATATTTATGTTACAGTTGAATATTGGTCCATGCTAAGTTGTCTTCCTCCCAATGCCTAACAAATCTGATAAGTAGCAGAAAATCTGTGAATAGTTGTTATCTGAATAAAGAGGTTTGTAGAGAGGTGCTAGGAGAATAAACAGATAGAAAGGTGGATTATTACTGAAAAGGATGGGTTACAAAGTGAATAGATGAATAAATAAATGAATTAAAGGATAAATGGATGATGACGTATTGATGGCTGGGTGTTAGTGGATGGCTATCATGATTTTACATTATAGAGGTTAGTGGGTATGGGATGAATCCTTGGGTACAAGAATTTGGTTGTTAATGATAGGTGACACAAGTAAAGTCTACTCCCTCCATGGTTGCAGCAATCAGATTTCCCCTACACACACACACACACACACACACATACACACACATACACACACACACACACACTTTTCTTTGACTCCACTTTCAACATAACCTTAGTGCTCAGTCTTTCTTATGCTTATGGATTTGGAGCCTTTCCCAAATAATATGAGCTATGCCATCTGTACTATTCACTTGATTATTTTCTTTTCTTTAGCAAATAATTATTGGAATTCTAATATATGCAATTTCTTGGATGCAGAATATTATACAACAAAATCACTGCCATCAAGAAACCATAATATCAAAGAAGGAAGTAAAAACAATTATACTAAACAAACACTATATTAGATACCAGAGTAAAAGAATGATTCTTCTGATATCATACAGGGAAAAGAGACAGTTGTTTTGAATGGATATATTAGTTCATACCATAGAGAAAAGCAGCAATGCCTAAGAAATCCTTAACAGGGTGCTATCGGACTGGGACAGAAAAAGAGCAAATTATTGAATTCAGAGAGGTTGGAGTGGGAATAATGATGTTAAAGTGTTAGTAAGATACCCAAATATTTTATTTCCTTATTTGAAAAATCTCAGTACAGAGATTTGCACCAAATTTTTTCTGGGGATTAAAAATGTGTTCAGGATGGCCAATCACTTATCAGGCACTCAATGAAAAATAACTGCCCAATTATTACACATACTGGTGAGCTCATAAACTGATATGGTGAAGGAAGTTTTCAAAAATACATTGAAATTTTGGTAAGAGGCAAAATATAAGTAAGATTTAGATTGAGAGAGAGGACATTTCATGTGCAGCACATGCTTGAGAAAGGGATAAAAGATACACCCATGTGGTGATAAGAGAGGAGTACACTAGTCTGTCCCAAGCATTGACGCCCTGCATAGAGTAGTATCTGGACTATCACAAATGTCAATAGATGCCAGATGATAGAGGACATGACAGACCAGGCCTTGTATGGAAGGCACTGAATGGTAATATGACCTTTTATCTTTTGTCCTACCTAATGGAGTAAATCATGACTGTTCAAATTGTCAATTTGGTCAAGTTATATAACATCTGATACTCAATTTTCTCTACAGCAAAATGGAGGCAGAAATTTATTCCCTATTATTTCTATTCCATCCTCCAAATAAAATGCAACATAATACTCAAACACAAACACACACATACTACATATACATGTGCTAGTGTCTACACATTTTAGTCTTTTCCCAAAGATGAAATGGACATTTTATGTGAAAGTGCCTGTGAAAAATCTAATAGAAGACAAAATGATATCATCTTGACAAGGTTTTGAATGGGAGTAAGAGTCTGAGTAAGATAGAGAGAAGAAAATTTTGGAACATTCACTGTAGGTAGCCCACTAGAATCTACAAGGTGTAGGGAACATTGTTGAGCACAGTTAGAGATAAAAATGTGACTATTGGTTATAGTCTAAATTGAGAATACACATAAATTCTTTCACCAATCTCTGAGGTAAATGATCAACCTTGGTTATCATGGTAACATTTATTCAAGGTAACGATTGAAAGAAAATATCAACACAAGAAGAACAATTTCAAAGGAATCAGTGAAGGCATGTATGAACTCAAAATTGGTTGGGGGGAAGCTCCAAATCTCTGGTAACTGGGTGTGGTCCACAAAATTTAAAATCAATCTCTATTATAATCTTTAAGGAGAGTCCCTTTTAATGGCCTTCGGAAAGCACAGCACCGTCCTGAAATTCATCCTCCTTGGACTCTCTGCTGATTCCCATATCCTGGCTCTGCTCTTTTTGCTGTTCCTGGGAATTTACATCCTGACCTTAATGGGGAACTTTTGATGCTGCAGGTCATCAGGGCAGATCCTCACCTCCACACCACAATGTATTTCTTCCTCAGTCACCTCTCCTCTCTGGATTTTTGCTTCTCTTCTGCCACAGTGCCAAGGCTGCTGGAGCACCTTTTTTCTTAGAAGAAAACCATCTATGCTGGAGGCTTCTTGGCTCAGGTCTTCTTTGTGTTTGAGTCTGGGGGCACGGAAGCCTGCTTTCTCTCAGCAATGGCCTATGAATGCTATGCTGCCATCTGACATCCTCTGCTTTATGGACAGATGATGAGCAACCAGCTCTGTAAGGGGCTGGTGTGAGATCCTGGGTCCTGAGCTTTCTGAATGCATTCATTAACATCCTTCTAGTTATGAACTTGGACCTCTGTGGAGATGGTTCCATCCTCCACTACAGTTGTGATCTGCCCTCAATCTTCACTGTGTCCTATTCTGATGTATCCACCAATTTTAAAGTCCTGCTTTGCTCCATTATTCTGCATGGGATTGGAACCTGCTTCCTTGTTCTTTATTCCAACTTCTGAATTGTTTCCACCATCTTGAGTACCACCTTGCCTTCAGGTAGAAACACGTCCTTCTCCACTTGCTCCTCTCACCTCACTGTAGTTTTCCTGTTTTATGGTTCAGTTTTTCTTCACTATCTCATGCCACATTCATGTTCACCATTAAAGTTAATCTTCTCTGTACAGTAGTGTTTTTTACTTCCTTACTGAAGCCCATTATCTGTAGCCTGAAAAAAAATGAGTTTATTTGTTTACAAACTAATCTTTCTCTTTTTGGGGTTCATAAAATGATCTTAAATGGTCATACTTGGCCATCTGTGTCACTTGTATTATCACATAAATTGTAGAATCACTCAGTATAATTGAGTGACATTGCAATGACAGATATAGATCATTTTATATCATCATATAACATGCAAAACTGTGTGTGAGAGAGTGTGGTCTACAATGTGAACTATGTTCATGCTTAGTTGCAAAGTCCCAGGATGTGTATATCTATTGCAGGTGATGTGCCACACTAATGAAGGATGTTTATGTAGGAGGTTGTGGGAGGAGTGGGAGGTGGGGCATATGGGAATCCCTACAATTTTTGTGTAACATTTATGTAATCGAAGTATCTTTTAAAAAATAAAAAAAAATACTATTAAAAAAATAAAAATAAATTGTAGAATCACCATGTCAATAAAACAAAAATATCTACTATACTGATAGAGATTAAATCTATATAGCATGGTGAAGAGTTCAGATCTTAATAATACTGAGTCTTCCAACAATTCATAAATGAATTGTTATATCTCTCCATTAATTTAGATATTTTTAATTTCTCACAAAAAATGTGCATATTTTATTATAGATTTCTTGTACATATATTACTAAACATTTAGTGTTTCTTATTCTATTAAGTGGTACAACATTTAAATTTCATTTTATATGTGTCTTGTCAGTGTGAAGAAATGCAATTTACTTTTTTGTACCTAGTGACCAAGATGTTTATTGGCTCACAGTTTACTCAAAAATTCATGACTCAGGAATCTGGGGAGGCAAATTGGGTCACTTAACTCTGGGTCTCAGACAATGCTGGAGTTACTTCAAGACTCAATTGGAAAAGATCTAATTACTAGCTCAATCACATGGTTTACAACAGAGTCAGCTTCTCATGAACTGTTGGACTGAGTCCTTAGTTCCTCACAGGCTGTTGGCTGGATACCTCCTTTGGTTCCTCCCCATGAGGAACTCTATATAACATAGAGGCTTGCATTGTTGAAGAAGCATACAAGGGGACAATATGGACAAAAGCAATAGGGTATTAGCAAGGAAAATGTTACAATCTATTTAACTTTATAAAATGTTAGTTCCCATCATTTTTTTTTACATTATAGAAGCAAAATACTAGTTTCAGCCCATACTCTAGGAGAGGAGATATGCAAGGACATAAATACTAGAAGGTGGGAACCATAACAGAGGATTTTTACCATACAAATGCATCAAATTATATGAAATATTTGGAGCTAATCTGACAAAGAATGTGCATGATCTCTGTAATGGAAGCCGTAAAATATTGTTGAGAAAAATTAAGGAATATTTAGATAAGTAAATGAATACATTGTATTCATGGATCAGAAGAAACTATCTTCTGAAGCTGTCAATTCTCTTCCAAATTATCCATAGATTTAAAACAATCCCTAAAATAAATCCAGGAGGGGAAGTACAAACTCAGGGGATCAAGGACTCTGAAATGCTCTGCAGAACTTGAAGAATGATAAATAAGTATCCATGGCAAGATGCATGCTTAGAAGAGACATGAGAAGTTTTCCAAACTCTCATCTCTTGCTGACCTACTCACTGAGACATAGGTGTACACAGCCAGCTAAGCATAAGCATAGCAAATGTGCAAAGACTTGGAGAAACTTTTCTTTATTTGTTTGTTTTGATCTTCATCTTTTTATTTACCTTCTTCTGGTTCAAGGCATTTAGAATTTTGCTGTGAAACCACTAGCTGGGGAGTAATATCATGGATAAGATGCTTTTTGGCCACACATGAGAAATACCATAGAAATTACAAACTTGATTCTAAAAAGTCATTAAACAAAACAGAACCCACAAAAATCAGCAACAATAAATCCTGGGAAAGGTTGATAAAAGATGCCTTATTATAATATTCAAAATATCCACATTGAAAAATTTAAGAGTCATGCAAAGGAATAAGAAATCATAGCCCAATCACACCATAATGAAAGGAAATAATATAAACTGTAAAAGAGGAAGCCCAGACATTAGCTCGAATAGAAGATTTTAAGTCAACTCTTTTAAATGTCCTCAAAGTGCTAAAAGAGAACAAATACAAATGACTAAAGAATGTCTCCACAAATAGAGAATATTAAAAAAAAGAGAAATTAGAAAAAAGCACTAAAATACAAATTTTGGAGCCTAAAAGTAAGATTAAAGAAATAAAAAAATTGCAAGAGTGTTTCTATGACAGATTCTATCAGAGTGAAGAAAGAATCAATGAACTTTAAGACCAGTCACTTAGTATTAACTAGTCAGAGAAGAAAGAGAAAAGATTGAAGAAAAAAAGTGAAGAGATAATAAGAGACTTATGGGGCACCAGCATCATACACACACATGTGTGTGCATGTGCCCATAAAGGGAATCCATAAGGAGTGGAAAAGAGAAAAGAGAAAAAAGCATATTTGAAGAAATAACCAAAAACTCTCCAAATTTAATGAAACCAGTGAATCTAAACATTTGAGAAATTCAACAAACTCCAAGGAAGATAGTATCAAGAAACTCACAATAAAATTAAAAGAGAAATTAAGAACTTAACCAAACCATTAACCACCTAAACCAAAGAGGCATATAAGGAACTATCCACCCAGCAACAAGAGAATACACATTCTCTTCAAGTGTCCCTGTAACTTTCCCTATGATAGACCACAGAATAAGCCACAATAAATTTAAAAATACTAAAATCATAGAAAGTATCCCCTTCAACCACAATGGAATAAAACTAAAAAATAATAAAAATAATAGAAAAAATCTGGAATAGTCACAATTACATGAACTTTAAACACATACTCTTAAAGGGTCAATGAATCAAAGAATATATCACAAGGGAAATTAGAAAATACTTTAAGGTAAATGAAAACAAAAATACAACATATCAACATATGGTATGTAGTAAATGAAGTACATGGACATTTACACCTGTAAAGTCCTTCATTTAAAAAGAAACAGGTCTCAGATCAATAACCCAAATATACATCTAATGAAATCAAATTATAGGGTAAAAATGAAAGAATAAAGTTAGGGTACAGACAAATGAAACAGAAAACATTGGAGAATCATTGAAAAAAAATGAAAAATAATAGCAAAACTTTACTATTGACCAATGAAACAAGAAAAAAGGCTCAAATTTCAAAACCAGAAATGAAAATGTGGGCATTACTGCTAGCATTACAGAAAGGAAAATATTATAAGGGGATATTATAAACATTTGCACTCCCAATTTAGATAAACTTTCTGAAATTGTAATCTTACTACAAAAATACAAACTATAAAAATTGATTAAAGAAGAAATAGAAAAAAAAATTTAAATGGAAAATAACAACTCTTAGGGAAGAAATGGAATAATTAAAACACTCATGCATTTCTAGTGAGGTGTAAAATGGTGCAGTAACTGTGAAAAATAGTTTGGTTTTCCTCAAAAAGCAAATCAAGACTTACTTTATGAGCTCTCACAGGTATATATACAAAAAAATTGGAAACAAATTTTCAAACAAAACTTATACATAAATGCTCAAAGCAGCATTGTTTAAAATAACCAAATGCAGAAACAATCCAAATAGCCCCCAACTGCTACATCATGCTATTATATGAATGAACCTTGAAAACATTATGCCAATGAAAGTAGCCAGAAATAAGACAATGTATTGATGATTCTATTTATGTGAAATATCCAGAATAGGCAAATATAAAGAAACAGGAAGCAGATTATAGCGCCTGGGGAAGATGGGGAATAAGAGTGAATGCTTGAGGAGAGTGGGCTTTCTTTTTGTGTGATAAAAACATGCTGGAAGTAGGAAAGGCTGATGGTTTCAACACATTTATTGCACACTTTAAAATGGTTAAATTGGAGAATTTTAAAGTGGGTAACTATATTTCAATTTTCAAGAGATCCAAGATGGCGGAGTACGGAAAGGGAGGCTGCACTAATGCTCCACAAATTGCGGAAAAATTTGCAGGTTTACCTGGCAAAAAGGAAGCTGTGAGACTGCGGGGGCAAATGGAGAGGGCAGCGAGGGAGTGGGGACCCACTTGGCCCAAGGAGAGGGAAGCCGTGGGAGATAAGGAAGGCAAGCCAGCCCACAGCCAGCTCAGAGGGAGAGCGAAGCAGGGGAAGTGATTTGGATGGAAGACCAGTGCTCAGACAGCTCTCAGTGTGGGGGAAGTCACTGGGTGACCAGGGGTGCTTCCCGGTGCTCAGCAGGTTCTTGAGGTGGGGGAGCTGCTGGGCAAAGATTGTGGGGATGGGCACCCAGCCTGCTCAGGCAGAGAGAGGAATAGGGAGGGAGGGGAGACAGGGTGGGAGGACTGGATCTCAGGCAGTTCCCAGGAAAAGGAAAGATTGCAGCCTGTGCTGAAGCAGCTCCAGGGAGAGCTGAGGGAGGAGCTGACCAGGTGGGCTGCCACACCCACCTGCCCTGGGAGAGAGAGAGGAACTGAATCAGTGAGTGGGTGGGCTGACAGGCACCTAACAGACTGACCAAGTGGGGATCCTGGAGAGGCAGAAAGCAAGCCATCAGAAGCCCCAACCTATCTGAGGGAAAGGGGCCTGGGAGAGGCAGGCAGGAAATACTCAGTAAAAAAAGGAGCCAGAGAGATATCCAGAGGGTTGTCTAGCACCCAGCTGGCTCCCTTGCGAGGAGAGGTGAATTGTAGGACAAGCAACTTTGCAACAGGGAACTAAGACTGGCATTTTTTTTTCCAGTTTTCTTTTTTTTTTTTAATTAAAAAAAATTTTTTCTTCATTATTTTTACCTGAGGAGAGCAGGCTGCAAAGTGATACGCACTGCAGCCTGAGAGAGTTGCTAGTGTCCTGAGAGGTTGGTCTGTTTTTTCCATATTTTTCCCTTTGTTTCTTTCCTTTTCTTTTTTTAATATATACAAGTTGTATGTATATTTTTACTGCCTATACCTTCATTACATTTATGCATACAACATTTGCAAGGCATCTCACAAAAAAAATAAATCATCTTATATATACCTACATATATTTCCTACCTATAAAATAAAAACAGGAGCACACTATTAAAGTTGAGTCCAATTAAATGATCCATTTCCTGGTTCAGCAAAGTACACATAAATCTCTGAAGTTCTTCTTTGTCCATAAAACATCTCAAATTAGCCAGACAGTTGTAAAACTGAGCTTCACTAAATCATCCTATTTTAGAAAGGAATTTAGTATGTGTGTTTGCAAAAATGTGTCAAAAAACCACCCATGTGGGTGCAAAGAGCCACATGCTGTCTCCCTGGGAAGAGCTGAGGAGCTGTGACTTCAAGGGCTCTGTGCAAGAACATTCTCTTTCCTAGTCTTTTGTTTTCAGCTCTTTCTAAGTCTGAGAAAATATGGCAAGACGAGCAAGAACTCAACTGGGCATGGTCCTGTTCAGCTGAGAGTCATGGTCTTGTCATCCCAGCACTGTGTAGCACAAGAGCAAAAGCAGCAGAACTGAACTCAGGAACTTGTTCATGTTGTGGTGATTTAGCTTGAGAACCAAATTAGTCCACCCAAAGTTAGCACACTCCTATTGCCCTTAAATAAAGGGGATGGTTGGAAAGGCTCTGTCAACAAGACAGCATTATTTCTGAACTGAGAAAAAAAAAGTTTCTGCCTGGTAGAATTATTTCATTTCAGGCTCCTTCCAAACAATACTAAGACAATTTTTTTTAAAATTCTCTTTTTAGTATTTTCTTTCTCTACTAATTTTGTAATAAGATTTGACATATGTGTTGAATTTAAAATAAATCTACAATTTAGGGATTAATTTATATTAGTTCATGGTACTTTGTTTAGAACACAGGGATGAATAAACTAGAAATCTCAAAAAACAATTTGATAACTGAGTTCTTTTCCTTTTAACAAATCAATTTTACATTCTAGTAATATACATGTGCTTAGACTTTCCCTTTCAACTGCTGTCATACCAATATAATATTACCCATATAATAGTTCTGCTAGTTAAAAACAGCATGATGGGCTCTCACAATTTCCATTCATTTCCAAAGATTTACAAACAACCTTTTATCCAATTCTGCACAGACTAACCCTCAGCTACACTCATTCTGTTCTATGGTGGCCTACATTCTAATTATTAATTACATGAGTTTCCATAATATATTTAGTTCATTATAATGCTATCATGCAGTACTTGTCCTTTGTGTCTGATATGCTTCACTCAATATAATATCCTCCAGGTTCATCCATGTTTTCATATGCTTCATGAATTCATTTCTTTTTACCACAGCACAATTTTCCACCATGTGTATAAACCACAATTTGTTTATCTATTCATCGATTGATGGACACATGGGTTGTTTCCATCTTTTGCCAATTGTGAATAATGCCACAATGAACATTGGTGTGCAGATGTCTTTTTGTGTCACTGCTCTCAGTTCTGGATTACACCTAGCAATGGTATTGTCAAGTTTCATGGCAGGTCTATATTCAAATTCCTTAGGAACTGCCAAACAATATTCCACAGTAGCTGTACCATTCTATATTCCCACCAACATTGGATATGTGTTCCTATCTCGCCACATCCTCTCTGATATTTACAGTTTTCTGACTTTTTAATGGTGGCCAGTCTAATAGGTGTGAAATGATATCTCATTGTAATTTTGATTTGCATTACCTGGTTAGTTAGGGATGAATATTTTTCCATGTGATTTTTTTTTTCCATTTGTATTTCTTCCTTGGGCCATTGTCTATTCATGTCTCTTGCCTAATTTTTAATTAGGTAACTTGTCTTTTTGTTGTTTGAGTTTTATGATCTCTTTGTATATCATGGATATTAAACCCTTATCTGATATGTGATTGCCAAGTATATTCTCCCATTGAGTTGGCTGCCTTTTCAAACTTTGTCAAAGTCCTTGGAGGTGCAAAAGTGTTTAATTTTGGTGAGGTCCCATTTATCTATTTTTTCTTTAGAGCTCATGATTTAGGAGTGAGGTTTAAGAAACTACTGCTTAACGCAAGATTTTGACAATGTTTTCCTACATTTTCTTCTAGGAATTTAAGGGTGTCAGTTTTACATTTAGGTCCTCGATACCCTTTGAGTTAATTTTTGTGTAAGGTGAGAGTGGTGTTCTTTCTTTCTTTTGGATATGGCTATTCATTTCTCCAGGATCATTTGTTAAACAGACTTTTCTGGCCCAGCTGGGAGACTTGACAGTCTTGTCAAAAATCACTGGACTGTAGAGGTGAGAATATATTTCTCAGTTTTCAATTAGGTTCTCTTTGTCAATCTTCTGTTTTTATGCCAGTACCATGCTGTTTTTACCAGTGGAACTAAGTAATATGCTTTAAAGTCTGGAAGTGAGAATCCTCTAACTTTGCACTTCTTTTCAAAGACATTTTTGGCTATTTGGTGACCATTAACCTTCCAAATAAATTTGATAATTAGCTTTTCCACTTTGGCCAAAAAAAAAAAAAAAAAAGGCTGGTAGGATTTTTATTGAGATTGCATTGAATCAGTAAATCAGTTTGGGGACAATTGACATATTAACGGTATTTGGTCTTCAAATTCTTGAAGACAGAAGGAACTTGCATTTATGTAAGTCTAATTCGGTCTCTTTTAACAACGTTTGGTAGTTTTCCTAAATATTTGATTATTTTTGTTGCTATTATAAATGGAAATTCTTTCTTATTTCCTTCTCAGATTGCACATCAGTATTATAAAGAAAGGCGAGTGATTTTTGCATATTAATCTTATATCCTGCCAATTTGCTGAACTCGTCTATTAATTCTAGTAGCTTTGTGGTGGACTTTCCAGGAATTTCTAGATATAGGATCATATCATTGGTGAATAGTGGAAGTTTCACTTTTTCCTTTCCTATTTGGGTGCATTTTATTTCTTTGTCTAGCCTAATTGCTCTAGCTAGAACTTCTAGCACAATATTGAATAATAATGGTGACACTGGTCATCCTTGTCTTATTCCTGACCTCATTGGGAAAGCTTTTAGTCTTTCATGGTTTACAATGCGAGATGTAGCTGTTTCAAATATGCACTTTACCATATTGAGAAAGTTTCTTTTTATTCCTATTTTTTGCAGTATTTTTTACCAAGAAAGTGTGCTACATTTTGTCAAATGCCTTTTTGGCACCAATGAAGATTCATGGAATTTTTATTCTTCAATTTATCCCTGTGATTTATTACACTAATTGATTTTCTTGTTTTGAACTACCTTTTGTACCTGTGATAAAACCAGTTTGATTGTGGTGTATAATTCTTGTAATGTGCTTTTGAATGCAGTTTTCAAGTATTTTGTTGAGGATTTTTGCATCTGTAGTCATCAAAGATATTTTTCTGTAAATTTTTTGTAGTATCTTTATCTGGTTTTGGTATTAGGGTGATTTTGGCTTCACAGAAAAAGTTTGGTAGCATTATTTCCTGTTCAATTTTTGGAAGAGCTTGAGCAAGATTGGGATTAGATCATCTTTGACTAATTGGTAGAATTCACCTGTGAAGACATCTAGTCCTGGGCTTTTCATCTTTGGGAGCTTTCAATCTCTTCACTTGTGATTGGTTTGTTGAGGTCTTGTATTTCATCTAGGTTCAGTGTAGGTGGTTCATGTGTTTCAAGGAATTTGCCCAACCAATCTACATTGTCTAGTTTTTTTGGAATACAGTTGCTCATAATATCCTCTTATGATCTTTCTTATTTCTGTGGCATCAGTGGTAATGTCCCCCATCTCATTTCTGATTTTATTTATTTGCATCTACTCTCTTTTTATCTTTGCCAGTCTAACTAAAGGTTTGTCAGTTTTGTTGATCTTCTCAAAGAACCAACTTTGGGTTTTGTTTATTCTCTGTATTGTTTTTTGTTTGTTTGTTTGTTTTGTTTTTTTGTTCTTGATTTCACTTATTTTTATTCTGATCTTTACTATTTCTTTCCTTTGACTTAGACTGGGATTAGTTTTCTGTTCTGTTTCTAGTTCCTCCAGGTGTGCAGTTAGATCTTCAATTTTATCTCATTCTTCATTGTCAATGTAAGCATTAGGACTAGAAATTTCCCTCTCAGCACTGCCTTTTGCGGTGTCCCATAGGTTTTGAGATGTTGAGTTGTCATTTTCATTCATCTCAAGATATTTGCTGAATTCTCTTGTAAGTTCTTCTTTGACCCACTTATTGTTTAAGAGAGTGTTTTTTAATCTCCATATATTTATGAATTTTCCCTTGGTCTGTCCATTATTGATTTATAGCTTCATTCCATTTAAATCAAAGAAAGAGTTTTGTAAACTTTCGATATTTTTAAATTTATTGAAACTTGTCTCTGACACAATGTGTGATCTATCTTGGAGAAGGATCCATGAGCCCATGAAGAGAATTTGTATCATGCTGTTTCGGGTGCAGTGCAATATAGATGTCTTTTAAGTCTAGTTCATTTATTGTATTATTCAAGTTATTTTTCTTTATTAATCTTTTGCTCAGATGTTATATCCAATATTGAAGGTGGTCTATTGAAGTCTCCAACGATAATTGTAGAGACATCTATTTCTCCCTTCTGTTTAGCCATTGTGTGCCTGATGTATCTTGGGGCACTCAAGTTAAGTTTATAAATATTTAGTATACTTCTGATGAATTGCCCCTTTTATTAATATAAAATGACTTTCTTCATCCCTTATAACCATTTGGCATTTAAAATCTATTTTGTCCGATGTTAGTATCATTACTCCAGCTCCTTTTTGGTTACTATTTGCTTGGAATATATTTTTCCACCCAAAACACACAAACATGCATAGTGGAAAATGTGTGAAAGCCATTTGTACAAATACAAACTGTTAAACAAACAAAGCATGCTAACTAACATCACCAGTTGAGAAACCATCGGGTATTGAATGGAGAGGAACAGCCTGGGTGATTGAGGTGAGAATAGAGTTGCCTCTGTCTCTTCAGGATGTTGCAATTTCTAAGAGTTGTTGGGGAGTGTTGTGTACCACAAAGGTCCAGCTGAAGGAGATGGCATATTTAGACATGTGGAAAAGTTCCAGTAGAACTTTATAGTCTATAATAACTTGCTTACTGACCTTATCAAGATACAGACACGTAAAAGCTGATCCAAAGCTCAGACATGTTGCAGCAGAGACCCAGGGAAGGCAAAAACTGCATGGAACCATTGAGGGTCAATATGACATGTATGAAAATGAATATCTGACCAAGTAGGAGGTTATAGATAGTGAAATAGAAGAGGGTCATGTTTCCTGGCAACTGCTGTGAAATGAAGAGATTTCAGTTATATGCCCAGTTTATTTCTAAAGAACAGAGCTCATAAATGGCCTTGGAGAACCACAGCACTATTACTGAATTCCTCCTCCTCAAGCTGTTTGATGACCCTAAGAGCAAACTCCACCATTCTGAGCATCAGCTCCACAGGCCGAGACCAGGCTTTCTACACCTCCTCTCGCAGCTCACTGCAGTAACCTTGTTCTCTGGCTGCTATTCTTCAGCATCTAATGCCACCCTCAGGTTCCCCCTGGAGTTGATCCTCTATGCAGTAGAGTGAAATCCCTCACCTAGTGAATCCTGTCATCTACAGCCTAAAGAACAAGGAGGTGAAGGCAGCTATGAGAAGAATGATGATGTTCCCACTCATCTTGAAGTCAAGTGGGAAGTGGATTATTGATCAATTTCTCTAAGAGAAAAACAGAAGTGGTGAGATTTAAAAGCAGAAGGACCTCAGAGTCTTTCATTGGAATGCATAGATGCAGAACATATTTTTGCTCCTGACCAACATAGTGGTAATCAGTAGACACTGATAAGACAATTGCTAGAGATTTTTGAGTGACATCTTCCACTCAGAAAGCATCTTATAAAACTGATCACCACTATCTAAACCTTGCTCACTTGAAAATGGGGTTCTTTAACATTTCCTAGTCATGTTCTATAAAATATCTAGCAAAGCATAATCTAACAAATGTACTTCCTGCTGGAAAGTGGTAAGTATCCATTGATATTTTTCTTGGAGGATTCCAGTCTTCTATTTGCTGGATATCAGATTCATAAGAACCATGGACAGTGCACCAGGGCACCACAGCCCAGGATCTGCACAAATCTTACTTATCACATATTTATGAGAATTCCATTTGATGTTTTGCTACCTGACTTGATTCAAGACGAAACGGGCATTAGAGGCAATGATGAGTCTGAGGAGCTTTACAAACTTCGTACCTATCTGTCTTGTTGAGTGTATGCCTACAATTATTTTAAAACTTGGAAAGTAGCATGTTTGCATGCTCTGAAAAGTTTCAGGAAATCTCCAAAACGTAAATGCAAGCATGTCTTGTTTTATTGTACTTCAATTTATTGCACTTTACAAATACTGCATATTTTTTTTTTAAAAAAAGGAGGGTTTGGAGCAACCCTGCATCAAACAAAACCATCAGTGCCATTTTTCCAACCGCCTGTATAAGGCAACTGCTTGTATGAAGCCAGATTGAATATTTACCAAAGTCCCCATAGGCTAGGGAATGAATTTCAATCTTTGTCTGGAAAGTTTTATCAAACTGAGCCTGATAAAACAGGGAAACTATTTCTATCCTCTTGAGGAAATTTGCAAGTATTTGGAAAAAAGAAAAATATTTAATCCTGTATCGATCATTTCTTTATCTGCATACCCGGGATTATAAATTTATCAAGTAAGATGCGGAGCAAATCTAAAGTCTTTTAAGGACTCATGCAATGAAAAGAACAAAATTTTTCTACCTCATTTTGAAAATAGTTTGCATATCCAAAATCCTTTTCTCTAAGGTACCATACCACTCTCCTCTTGGACACTAAATCTGTTTTATTCAGTATATTTCATGTACTTTGATGTATTTTTTTGTTTATACATATACATAAATATCATTTTAACTGAACATATTATGCATAAATGTCATTGTAATGAACAAAATATTTAAAGGACAATACGATTTCTGTTTTAAAACTCTAGTCTTTATAAATTCATCTTATCAGGAACATTATGAGAAGATATTTAAAAGACATTTAAATATAAGATATTAAAATATTTAAAAATCATTATATAAATGATTGATTTATATAAATTTGAGAGCAATTTAAAATGAATTTTTTTCTTAATTAGAGACTATATCACAATTAAAACAAAGGATTTTATTGTGACAATGTTACTTATTTTCACACAGCCGCTTTTTAAATAGTATCTTTAGAAGCTCTTACGATTAAAGGTATAAAGGTTGCTAACAGCCTCTACTGAGGAGGTGGAGGCAAGATGGCATCGG
>JAQZBX010056602.1:0-18158 GCA_029593785.1 Cabassous unicinctus
CTGAGCTCCACGACCCGCTCGCTGCACTGAGCCCTGCTAGCAGGAGCTCCCCTAACCGAGCTCCACGACCCGCTGCTGCACTGAGCCCTGCTAGCAGGAGCTTCCCTAACTGAGCTCCAGGACCCGCTCGCTGCACTGAGCCCTGCTAGCAGGAGCTCCCCTAACTGAGCTCCAGGACCCGCTCGCTGCACTGAGACCTGCTAACAGGAGCTTCCCTAACTGAGCTCCAGGACCCGCTGGCTGCACTGAGCCCTGCTAGCAGGAGCTTCCCTAACTGAGCTCCAGGACCCGCTCGCTGCACTGAGCCGTGCTGTGGCCATGCAGCAGAGCACTCCCAATGCTCACAACTCCACCTGAGTTCTCGCCTTGCACACATTCTAAGTCTGCTAATGCCAGTCTTGCCAGCTATTATAACTATAAATACATTTAATTTAATTTAACTGTACAGAAGCAAATGACATAAAAAATGAATTTAAAAACTTGCTCAATAAAAGGACAATGTGGTATGATAAAAAAACAAACAAAAAAAACTGCTGCTGTTTCAATGAAACCAAAATGAATGCTTAATAAAGACAAGTTGTTAAAAAAAAAAATAAGAAAAAGAAAAACTCTGCTGTCAAATTAGGTGTAACTCTGGTGGACACTGCATCAAAAGAGCAAAAGATACTGCACTCTGATTGCGTTATAATTATATAAATCCTCATGCCACTCTAAAGAAATAGAAACTGGAAATGGCACTGTGCGTTATGGGCATAATTCATGCACGACTGCAGAACTCCAATGAGCAGAGCAGACCCTAAAGATGAGTGGCAGCCCGTCAAAACATGACTGAATGACTACTCAAAGTTTGTAGAGAGCACTTTCTTGATCCGTTTTATACAGCTTTTTATCAATTAGTAACTGCTCTGAAAATATCAGGTGGGAGGACTTTTATTGTATATGTACAAGGTAATTTGGGGAGGCTGAAGATTATCTTTGCCTTTTACCCAATGTTTAAGTTTTTTCTGCAAATTCTCTAGATTCCTTAATTGCTAAAAGTCTGCAAAACTAAACTGAAGAAATATTTGCATTCTCTAGAGTTCTCAAGCATTTATAATTCTATGCATTAATGGAAAAAGAACATCCTACAAAATAACTGAAAATTTCTCTAGGCTATCTAGAGGCTTTCAACAAGTGACCATATAGGAACTGTTTTTCTACAGCCTTTTCAGAATGGGATTAGATAAGGAAATGTTGCTTTAAAGTCCTTACAGTCAATTCTCATTATCCATCATGAGAAGGGAGAAAACATAAGCCCAACATTTTAGCAAACCTTCAATCAATGGGTTTAAAATTTGCTCTTAGAACAAACCTTTTAATCTGAGTTTTCACAAAACTTTTACACTGTTGTATTCAACCACACTTTTAAAGTATATTAGTAAGTAAAAAAAATAACCAATATGCCAAAAGGAGGAACACACAGAAGAAAGAGAAGCACATCCACAAAGAACACATTTTCTGGGCCCCAGGTTGAAAGCACGTGATGTCTCTGTATGCGGCCCACCACAGTGCTCAAAGATTCGAGAGCATTCGACAGAATTAGATCAAAATTGCTATGTTAAAATTACTCTTCTGTATTTCCCATATTAAAATCCAGATGTACTTAATGAAAGGAGGGAGGTTACTGAATTATATAAAATTCAATGTTCATTTACGTAGTCTCGTAGCATCTAAAATCACTCTAAGTCATTCAAAGGAAAGCTCCATCTAAAAATAATTTCTCAAATTTCTCACATAATAAAAGGAATAAAGACACACCCATGCTTAAAAAAAAAAAAAATTGAAAGCAAGCAAGCTTTGGTTTTCTTTGAAATAATTTTTCTTTCAATTACCATGATATGTGTAGAAATCTCCCTAAACAAATTAACACTATCCTGAATCAAACTCACGTCCGTCATTCTTCTCAATGTTTCCAAGGAAAAATGCAGCTATTTCCATTGGATGACATGCAAAGTCACTTGCTGAGAGTCCCGGGGGCAAAGGAGACCCCTACCATAGGTTGTGGCTGACCCAGACAGGAGCACACTGGGGGAATGAATGGCGCCCAGGGCCTGGAGAGGTGCCCACGCCCAAGGCTGGAGGCCTGCACTTTGTGACCACTATGTAATTATTTCTTAAGTAAATAATTGGCATTTCGGTTCAGTTTGTCAATTTCAAGTGAGCCATAATACCAAAAGGCAATTTTCACTATTAAATACGGACGAATTTTTAATATCACCCATATTTAAAATTTTTCTACATGATCCGAGCAGCATTCTGAGGGGACAGGATGAGGAGGGTACCAGGGCATGTAGAATAATTCACCATTTATACCAGTTATATTCCTTTAGTTTAATGGTCCATGAGCAACAATCATGAAGCCATGGTTTTCTGCTCTTTGCTAAGCAAAAAAGTACTACAAAAAAACAACCACCACCACAAAAAAAACTGACACTACTCAAACTGGAAGTGAGGTAAGAAACTATCACTTTTCATTTCTGGTACTAGATTTTAATTATAACACATTATTTTCATATACTTGAATTTCTTACATAAACTACAAATATTTATTGTGCACTGGCTTTATGGATGCCTGAGGGTTATGGAAAAAGAGAGGCAAATAAGATATGCTCCAAGTGCAGGCCAAATGGCGCTTCAAGTGGTAAATTACTGACCAGATATCGTCAGGGTGATCTCCTGTGGCGACCCGGAAGGTGGTGTGGCAGTGGAGCCAGCAGCCTGGGCCAGCACCTGGCTCAGGCTTGAGTTGTTAATCGTCAAGGTGATTTCGTGGGGGCCACCGGACGTGGACACGAGGCCCTGAGTCGTCATCACCGGAGAGAGGTCTTGGTTCCCTGATAGTCATTGCGAACAAAACAAAGCAGGGTTTTAAAAAGGACTAAGTTCTCCTTTTTTACATCAAAGATACTTTAGGTTGTATATATGTTACTGGAATAAAAGTAAAACAGCAACATAGGACTGCACAGCACACACCGCGAGCCCTGCTGAAAGTGACTTCCGTGCATTTCACGAATCGTGGCAAGCACACCACGCCAACAGGTGTGAGTGACAGGCTGGTGCGTGGGAAGTCTGTGTTCTGCATACGCTTTTTCTGTAGCCTGCACCTTCTCTATTTTATATGTATATAGTTGTTAAACCGCTAGTTCAGAAAGAGAAGGATTCAGAACAAAACCTAAAAAAGTAAGATAGGCAACATGAAGAGAAATTATGCGAATGCAGGAGTCTGTAAGGCATATAGGAATAAACAGCATTAATGGTAAGCAATGCTTACTTCACTCTTAGATGTGTGATTTACCTGATGAGCTTTGGAGAAAGAAGGAAATGACACCACAACTTCCTAAAATCAAGAGTGTGACTGCAAGTAAGAAAGTCGAGCTGCAGAAGTGAGCAGAGGGGAGGCCCTTACCCCCGCTGCTGGTGGCCAAGACGGCATCCGGCTCGGCCAGCGGGCTGAGGGTCAGGTTGGCAGGTGCTGCCGCGGGCTGAAGAGACAGGCTGGAGACGGGCTGGATGACCACGCTCGCTGGGGCCGCCCCGTCTGGGGCCTGCAGAGAGTTGTTTTGTGGGGCCAGACCGGTCTCCCCGGTCAGCTGCTGAGCAAGCAAGCTGCTGTGCTGTAAAGTCTGCTGTAAGATACTTGGATCAATCTGAAAATCAAGACAGGTGTTTACAATGAGTCACATCTTATCTGTGATTTAAACTAGACTGAAACATAGACAACCATGGCAGACACCATACCTGCAGCGTGATGTTGTTGATGCTGGAGGCGTCGATTCCAGAAATTTGCACATTTGGTCCAACCAGATTGGCAGCCAGCTGTAACTGTATGCCCTCAAGGGCGGCCAAACCGCCGTCTGTCAGAGATACCGTTAAGTCACCCCCAGCTGGCCAGAGAAAGAGAGAAGGAATGAATACAGAAATGCTTTCTAAATCTGAAAGAACGTTTTTACACGGGACTAATGAATACTAACATTTACTTTGCATTATACATATACATGTTCTAATTTAATCACCATAAACAAATGCTGTGAAATAGAAAATAATATTAGCCCTTCTTAACATATCGGGAACCTAGGCTCAAAGAGATAACACTACTTAGCCCAAGGTTTACAACAACAACAGCGAGAACCTCTAAGTGGCAAAGTCAGGCTTACATCATGCCACAGGTTCCAAAAACAGACAGAAAGCTGCACAGGATGTCCAATGGCTACCAACAGCAGCGCGCAAAACACCCAACTGGCTAAAATTTCACACTTTTCAAGCACTATCTGAACCAATAGTATTAGACAACTCCAGTACATGAAAAACAAGTTAGTATTTGTAAATTAGTACACGTCTCAACGCCAGCTGAGAGAGAACTAAGTGTAGATCCGCTAAGAACAAAGCTACTAAACAAAGTGCTCAAGGGTTAAAGGCAGCCGCGGGGGAAGGACGCGTGAGGACTGCCACGGCAACAAGGTCAGAAACCAGGCGTTTCCATTTTTTCAACTCTCAGAACCGGAAAAGCTTCGTTGGTGAACATGGGACTTAGACAAAGGTAACGCACGCACTCCATCAGCACCATTAGTGAGCCGCGAGCCCCTTCCCAGACTCAGGATTTACCTGACACAGAAGCAGGGAGGAGAGCCTGGCCCACCAGTCCTTGTTGAAGCAGATTTTGATCAAACTGCCCTGTGAGAACAGAGCTGTTCATGATGAAGACGTTCGGGTCCGTCGAGGATGAACTGAGGAGGCTCACAGGCTGTAAACCTTCCGATGAGCTTCGGGTCACAGGTCTCCTGGCTTTCTTCGGGTCAGGTTTATAATGAAATTGCATGTGAGTTTTCCTTCGCCCAGAAGTACGGAAGCGCAGCTCACAGTGAGGACATTTGAAAGGCTTTGCGCCTGTGTGCAAACGCATATGGACCTTCAGGCTTCCCTTGGTAGAGAAAGCATTGCTGCAGACGTGACAACTGAAGAGCTTCTGACCTACGGAAAAGCAAGCGAAAAAGCATGTGAACACGATCACGCCGTCACGTTCAAATACACACTGGTCAACAGTCCATTATTTAAGTGGGCTGAACCCATGGATCCAACCACTTTAAAGAGAATCTCTTCTCAGCTCTAAGATGCTGGGTATGCGACGGCTACTTGACAAGTCTGTAAGTGTAGAGAAACTTCCTGTTTTCACTTTTCCCTCTACTGATCCCAGGAAACAAACTGCAGGTTTTATCCGTGATGACTTACAGCCAACCAGACTAGTAGAGGTCGTCAGAGGCTGGCAGGATCACTCCTGAGATTTCTTTTCCTATTCCTGACCCCTGTTGACTGATATCTCATCCCCCACCCAGCAGGTGTGGAAGTGTCGTGTGTGGAGGGATCGTGGCCAACGCACACGACCTCATGCACACAAAAAAAGGGACAGCCGCATGCCTCCTCATCCTCAGCAAGTTCACAATTACATGGAGACTGATGACACAACAGGAAACGTTTACATATTAAATAAATGCATGTGTCTCTTTAATTCAGAGTATTAACCCAGCAGAAAAGAATTACAAGGCTTTAAATAAATGTGTGAAACATTCCGTTTGTAGTCTTTTGCTAAACTTGGCTCATAACCCCAAATTAAAAACCTAAACGAGTTGGTAAACATAACCATATGGGCCATAACAACACAACTCTAACATTTGCTGTGAGTTTACTGTGTGCCACACACTTTTCTAAGCAATTTAAATGTCTTAACGTATTTAATCTCCCAGTGAGGGAGGACCTGTTACCAGCCCCATTTTACATGAGGAAATTGAGGCCTAGAGAAGTACCTTGTAAGCTTGGAAGTGGAGTGGCCAGAATGAGGACTCAGGGATAGTTCCAGGGCAGCCCTCTTAGCCACTAGCTTAAACTACAGAATGAGAGAAGCAGATGCTTAACACTTCATTTAGTATAATTTACCTTCAGGTCCTCAAATTAGATGAAGAAAAGAAAAAGCAGGCCTTGAAAGGCCCCCATATAAAAATTATCTAATAATTCAACCATATGTGCTAAGTGCCCAGATTTTACAAAACCTCAACAAACTGAATTTCTTTTACCTAAATGAGACTAAAAGGTAGTCTTTTTAACAAGGTATTTAAACCTAAATACCTTATAATTAGACATCTGAGACTAATCCCTTTTTTTCAGCATTATTTAGACCATTTTCCCCAAGTCAGGAATCAAAAATCTTTTATATCCATTTTCCCCATGGTTCCTGTCTGTGAACCGCAGAGGGTCAGAAACACAGCTGCAGCCAGGCCTGGCCTCTGCCCCACCTGAGTGCGTCTTCACGTGGCAGTCCAGAGTCGACTTCACCGTGAAGCTCTTCCCGCACTCTTCGCACTTGTACGGCTTCTCTCCCGTGTGGATGCGGACGTGCCTAGCCAAAGAGCGTTCACATTCAAGTCCTTGTCGTTCAGTCTGCTACACATTTACAAGCAACTTCATGATTGTAAATTCATAATATCCATACAAACAAAAATTACGTGTTGATTAAATGTGGCCAAATAAAAAATTTAAGCTTCACTGTATGATAAAATAAACAAATCCAAAAGCAAGAAAAATATTTGTAAGACAAATGAAAACCAGTTAATTGCCTTAAAAATCAAAGAGCTCTTACAAATTAGCAAGAAGACAACCAGTATCAGGAAGAAAACTGGACAATGCACAGGCAGTTAATAGAAGAGACACACAAACAGCCCAAAGATGTGGAAATCGGTGGGGAAGTCTGGAAATGGGCGCTGGGAAAGCCCCCTGACGGGCAGCCTCCAGGGCACGGGACAGGTCGGCGTCCCGGGTGCACGGCCTCTCTGGCCTGGCCACCCTCACACAGGTGCGCAGCGAGTGCAGCCCTGCTGCCCGCCCAGTGGCTAAAGAGGGGACACTGAGCGTTCCGTGCTAGGGGCCGTGCAACAGAACGCCACGGAACAGGTGCACAGCCCGTGACAGGACAGGACATCTAAAACTCATCAAATGGGAAAATAAATCAAAAACAAAAACCCAAAAATCTAAATTGCAGAGCTATGCTTAGAGTGTGGCATGTCTACATTACATTTATATTGTTAAACATGTAAATATTTCTGGAGAAAAAAAAACTAAGAAACTGCTGATAACGGTTTATCTCGGGGAAACAGAACTAGTTTCACTTTACACCCTTCTGTGTTCTTCTTTCGTGTTGTTTTGCTATGATATTTATTCAGTGTAGACTGAATAAGGGGGTATATACGAAGGAAGGCAGAACCTTGAACTTCCTGTTAAATGAAGGCTAAAACAAGAAGAAAATAAACCAGCTTTTAGGCCGTGCTGCACACTTTAAAACTTTTTAAGCGTATTCAGCTCCTCGCCGCCCCGGTCTCGGCGTCTGCCTTGAGCGCGGAGGTGGCCCTAGGGCCGCGCATCTCCTCGTCCTGCCGGGGCCCCTGCTGCCCACTCTCCAGCACTGCCCTCCACCAGCCGCAGCTTGGCACGCCGACCACACGGGGCGCCTCCAGCGCTTCACTCGGGGTCCTGCCTGAAGCCTTCTGGCTCACGACCCCACCCACGCCTCCCACCAGGGAAACCTGCTGTCCCTGCCGCCTGGCCCAGGAGCTCGTCTTGGCCACCTTCGGCCAGTCGCCCAGGCCGGTTCCTGTTTACAAAGCATCTAAACGTCTCACCCTAACGCCCTGACTCTTGTCAGCACGACTTCTGGCTTCCGTCCCCAGCCCCGGATCCCACCGTCGGCCCCCCTTAGAAACCCCTCCCAAACAGCATGGGCCAAGCAGGGCTCATCCACACACTCAGACCTGACCCGGGCCTTTCGCCCACTTCTGTCACCCCCCACCCAGCCTCTGCAACCGAGCGCGGCGCCCCTTCCTAGCCTGGCAGATGCGCAGCGGCCGCAGGTCGCTCCTCAGCGCCGGCAGCCCCGTTCCTGTACTGCCTACTGCGCGACAGCCCGTGGCACACAGATGAATAAAACGCTGCCTCCTCTGTTACTATCTGTGGCAGTCTGGCATTGCTTATGAATTCCAGAAATGGATATTGGATTATGTTTGTGAACTGGTCTGTTCCTCTGGCATATTAGAGTGGATTGGATACAGAGGTTTCACTTTTACTTGACTGGGCCACGTCAGTAGGACGTTAGTCCCATCCCCTTGGTGGGTGGAGGCTCACAGAAAAAACACACAGCAGAGAAGGGAGGTGGGAGTTTTGAGTTGGAGCCTAGGGAACTAAACACACGGGAGGAGAACACAGAGGAACAGAGATGACTCCACGGACACAGGAGAGGCCCCGGGAAGAGAGACGAGACTTATCCCAGCCTACAGCTGATACTGGAAGAAGCTGGGACCACAGAGCCTTCAGAGGAAGAGGAAGCTAGACCCTCACAGACGTCGGCAGCTGTCTTGCTCCAACCCGTGGCAACAGACTTTGGTGAGGGAAGTAACTTATGCTTTATGGCCTGGTAACTGTAAGCTTCTACCCCAAATAAAGACCCTTTATAAAAGCCAACAGATGTCTGGTATTTTGCATCAGCACCTCCTTGCTGATTAATAACTATCCATCTCAAAACCCTGGCAGACTTTCCTTTATGAAGTCTCTCCGCAACTCTTCCCCACGTTTTCTGTCTCCTAGAGCAAAAGCCAAGCACTGGAAGACGTGTATGCCTCAGTCTTCTTTCCTCTAGCCTCAGCGTTCCTAGAGCGCCTTCTACTGCCTGCCACACGACGGCTCCCAAGCTCTCTGCGCTCTGCTAGCAACAGCCCCACGCACCAGTTACTGCCACTGGCTTGTAACCACAGCCTGCTCACAGCATCTCACACCACTAGCGTGCTGGCGGCTTGTGTCCTAGCTCCCGCCGCAGAGCACTGGCCGCCCGGGATTCAGAGGGAGCTGCTGCTCTGCTGCACGTCTAGAGCTCAGCACCACACTGTCTTCAGCAGGCAAAGAGCAGGTTCTCGGGTGCTTCTTCTCTTCTGTTAGAACCATAGAGACATAAGCACAGAAGCCTACAGAGAAAAGAAACTTCCTAACCAGCATGCGGAATGAGCTTAAGCAGCAGCATCTGGCCCGACACAGGCGTGAAACCGCACACCAGGTAGCGACTGGCACCTGAACAGAATTAGGTTCAGAAAGGAACTCCCTCAGTGCAGCACAAGTCATCAGAGACGCACACAGAAGATGCTTTCAAAGCAGACAGCCTAAGGAAAACCTCAGCGCGCCTCACCTTACTAAGTCACTGGGTTTTTTAAAGCTTTTGGGACAATAGGTGCAGCAGTTGGCATACTTCGGCTCTGCTTCCAGCTCCGCTTGTTTGTCTTTCATCTCACTAATTCGGTCCTTTTCTGCAGCAGACTGGACAAGAACTTTTTCTGAAACAGTAGCACTTTCCCTTGGCCTAATTTTGGCTAATTCTGCTGTTTCTTCCTCTGTAAAAGTAATGACCTCGGGACGAGATTTTCTAGATGCGTTTCTTTCGGAATTTTCTTCCTCTTCCTCCATGCATATATCTAAATAAAACATGAAAAAGGATCAAAATTCCAATAAAATGCTAAGTTTTAACAAAACAGGTAAATAAAAACTAAGCAAGTACATAAGGCTGAAGTTAGTGACTCAGTTCTTTTTTTTCCACCACCACCCTGTTCAGAAATGAAGCAGGATCCTTGGAAAGAAATGTGCATGCTGAGTGCCAGGAGTGCCTTAGGGGCTGACCACTGGTGTGGGCAAGAGGCTACCGGTCACGACTGACTGCCCTGACATAAACTATGGACGATAGTTAACAGCACGTTAACTATAAAATTGCACTTTCATCCATATTAATAAAATGCACCACACTAAGGCAAGGTGTTAATAATATGGTGGTATATGGGAACTCTGTGTTTTATGAAAAATTGAAGATGTCAACCTACATCTTTAAGAAAAAAAAAAAAAAAAGATCTATTCCTATCTCTTAATGTGTGTTCAGTGGCAAGCGGTGGCATTGTGAGTGCCCACCCAAGCTACCAGCATCCACAAATCTAGGTATTCATTTATCAAATAGGCAAAAAAATTAATTAGCATCTGATAAGGAAAATCAACAGTCCATGAGAGAGACTATACTGTTAGTTAGCAAATATCCCCCAATTAAAAACACTTACCCTAAGGAAGAAAAAAGGACTTAAAAATATGCACATATACACACACATATATATTCTTATTTTCTCAGTAAAAAACATGAATAAGCTGCTGTTAAAATGTAACAGGGAAGAAAAACAGTTTGGCTGGAAGGGGAGGGTTATTGTTGCACAGAAAACAAAAAAAAATTCTTTTTTTAAACTCAACAGAAGTAACAAATAGCAAAATGGATAGACATTTGCACACCGCTGTTCATAGCGGCATTATTCACAATTACCAAAAGATGGAAACAACACAAGTGTCCATCAATCGATGAATGGATAAACAAAATGTGATACATACACACAATGGAATACTATTCAGCTGCAAGAAGAAATGAACTTGGGACACGTATGACAACATGAATGAACCTTGAGGAAATTATGCCAAGTGAAATAAGCCAGACACAAAAGGACAAATATCGTATGGTCTCACTAACATGAACTAAATACGATGGGTAAACTTATGGAGTTAAAATCTAGAGTACAGGTTACTAGGAGACCAGATGAGGTCTGAGAAGGGGCACTGACGTTTAATGTACGTAGAATCTTTAATTAGGTTGATAGTAAATGTGTGGAAATGGATAGAGGTGGTGGTAACATATTACAGTTGAGTATAACACTGCTGATTTAGCAATGCGATTGTACCTGAAAGGGGCAATCTAGAGACATAAATGTCAACTGAAAGAAAGCTAGAGAATAATCTAGGGACTGTATAACATAGTGAATTCAGGGGTGGATGAGGATTGTGGTTAATAGTACAAACTCAAAAATGTTCCTCTATGAACTAGAACAAATGTATGTCACTATTACAAGGTGTTAAGAATATGGTGATGCGTGGGAAAAATACAATTAATGTGATTTATGAACTAGTTAACAGCAATATTGTAATATTCTTGCATCAGTGGCAAAGAAGGTACTATATCAATGCTACGGGTCAATAAAAGGGGGATATGGGATTTTTTCTGTTGGAGTAAGGAAAGTGTTCTAAAATTGACTGAGGTGAAAGCACAACTCCGATTAAACTGCGAGCCCCTGAGTGTACACTTTGGATGGAGTATACAAGGCATGAGACTGTATAACACAGCGAACCAAGTAATTTCACTTCTAGGAATTTACTATAAATAAACCAGTCATCTGATAAGTGCAAAAAGCAAAATCACAAAAATAATCATCTTAGCATTACTAGCTTCCTGGGTGTGAGACTTGGGCCAGCGGACCTAATTTTAGGAGGCTCCTGTAGAGTGAGCCAATCAGTCAAATGAGATGATATAGGTGGATAGCAGAGATTTTGGCAAGTGTTGAAACAGTCTACAAATGCTAGCTACAATTATTACAGTGAACTTCTTAGATAACTGCCCATCTACAGGAAATCAGGAAATTAATACATTAGCTCCACACAAGGAGCCTCCTGCAGTCATCCAAACTGATGTAGTTATGTAGCAAACACCACCAAATATCTCTATAATAAGCTTCCTAAGTGGAAGGAAAATAGGTGGAGTGCAACAATATAAATAGCATGATTACATATTTTGCTAAAAAATGAAACCCCTCCCTGCCTGTGGTCGCACCATGAAAGGAAGGCTGTGATGTCCCAGTGGACGCTAACGTTTTGGGGTATAGTGAGCAGGAAGAGTAGAAGTTTCCCTTTTTGTGCCTCTCTGGTTTGTTTTGTTTTTTCTAAGAGCATGTATTGGTTTCATAGTGAGAAGATAAAATACATTTTTGAAAATTCAGGATGCTGAGCTTAAGCTTTGACTTTACTACTCAGTTAATGTGTGGTTAATAAACCGTCACCCAGCAAAGGGCGAGCACCTCCTCCTGCTGTCTCTGCGGGTGCTGGGGTGGCAGGCGGCACTGCCTGGTGCCTCTTCATGTGCTTCTTGCAGTGAACCGTGGTTCGGAAACTCTCCTCGCAGAACGGACACTTGTAAGGCTTCATGCCCACGTGGGTCGCCATGTGCCGGGTGAGGCTGCCATTGGTGGTGAAGGCGGCGTTGCACAGGCCACAGCTGAACGCCTTCACTCCTGCGCCGCAGACACGGGAAAGAGGCAGAGAAACCCTCGTTCATGACCTGAAAGCCACAAGGACTCCGAAGCAAACAAAGACACGCTCACCACACCGCCAAACAAGCAGCTGAGCTGCTGTGGCGTCCTCTTTTCAGGGACTGAATTATTTTGAGAACATGGAAACTGACATGGCTTGTCTTGGCATAGTCTCTAGCAAAATTAACTGTCTCCAAGAAGAACTTTCTCAAAATAAATGTCAAGTCCTCCCTGCCCATCAGTCATTTATTTAAACTGGCAAAATGTGTGTGGATTCTAAGTCAGAAATGTTTTTTCAAATCCATTTTTTTTTCATTATTCACACAGGAAATGAGATAGACTGAGCCTTAAGGACCAGTCCATAAAGGCTCTATCCGGCTAAGGAGGCTATTCCTTCCCCGGGGAGCTACCGTGCTGCTTCCCTCTGGAAGCAGTGAGGCCTCTCCTTGGCAAGGCCTTCAAAGCATCACCCGAGCTGCTCTCAGCCCAGCTTTCCAATAGCTCCTAACCACTCCCCAACCAACCAAAGGACTGGTCCATAAGGCCTCTGCTTCTTTGTTTTCAGGCAGTACAGATTTACTTCCACATAAGGTCTTACAGAGTATTTACTAATATATTAAATATATTGATAGTATTAAACAAAGGTAAAAGTAATATATTAAGTATATAATTAATAGCAAATCTTGTGTCAAATAAGGGTCTAGCATTCAATACTAGTATTCAAGTATTCAGACTATATGCAAGTCAATAATAAACACACCTAATAAAATAACCCAACAGCATATGGACTGAAATAGGCATTTCTCAAGAAACACACAAGACACTCACCCAGATAGAAATTCAAATTCACAAGAAAAAACTAAAGAGCACCAAGACAGGTGACTATGTAATTATAAGACACAGAAGTTACGACTCTTTCTTCTGCTTTTTCTCTTCACTATTCAAGGAGCACTGATTTAACAGGACATGTATGTAACTGTACAGGGGCCTGTAGTGCAGGGCAATGTAGCATTTATGCCAATAACAGCCCAAAAGGAGGTGGGCGTTGGGGTAGGAAATGACACCAGATGGTGACTCCACTCTACAATAAGTGGTAAATAAGAATGCTAATGAAACAAACAAGGCCTAACAACAATAGCACAAGAAAGAGGAGACAGAGCTACACAGGAGCAACATTTCTACAACTCAATGGGATTAATTACTACACATCTGAAGTACATTCTGGTAAGTTAGGTCATACATGGTAAGCCCTAGAGCAACCACTAAGAAAATAACAAACAAATATAGTACATAAAAATCATTAAAGGAATTCAAATGATACGCTAAGAAATATTAACCACACAAAAGAAAGCAGCAAAGGAGGAACAGAAGAACAAAAGACATAGGACATATAGAAATCAAGAAGTAAAATGGGAGGTGTAAATTTAATGTTTTCAGCAATAACATGAATGGACTGAACACAATCCAATCAAAACATGGAGATTATCAGTCTGGACAAAAATACCGAGAACCAACTATTTGCTGTCTAATCTAAGAGATACATGTTTGAGATTCAGAGATACAAATAGACTGAAGGTAAAATGATGACAAAAGATGTATCATACAAAGAGCAAGAATCAGAGCTGGAGTGGCTATACTAACATCAGGCTGATGCCATCATCTTGTATACAGAAAATTCTAAGGAATCCGCTAAAAAACTCTTAAATGATCAATATGCAGAAATCAATTTATTTCTATACATTAGCAATAAACAATCCAAAATGGAGATTAAGAAAATTCCATTTATAATATCATCAAAAAGATAAACTACTCAGGAGTAAATTAAACAAAAGAAGCATAAAACATATACTCTGAAAACTACAAAACATTGTTGAAAGAAATTAAAGAAGACCTAAATAAATGGAAAGACTTCCTGTATTCATGGATCAGAATACTTAACATCGTTGAGATGGCAAAACCCCCCAAATGGATCTACAGATTCAACACAATCCCGATCAAAATCCCAGCTGTTTATCCCCATCCCCTGGAAACTGACAAGCTGGTGCTAAAGTTCATATGGAAATGCAAGGGAACCAGAATAGCCAGAACAATCTTGTGTAAGAAGAACAAAGCTGGAGGACTCACACTTCCCATTTCAAAACTCACGACAATGCGACAATACTCAAAACAGTGTGCTCCTGACATGAGGACAGACACATAGACCAATGTCAAAGAACTGAGAGTGCAGAACTCAGCCCCCACATGCACGGTCAACTGACTTCTGACAGTGGTGTCAAAACAACTGAACGGGGAAAGAACAGAATTTTCAACACACAATGCTGGGACAACTGAACATCGACATGCAAAAGAGTAAAGGTGGGCCCTACTTCAGACCTCAAACAAAAGTCAACTCAGAGTGGATCACAGATGTAAATGTAAGAGCTCAAACTACGAAACTTTTAGAAGAAAACATAGGAGTAAATTTTCATGACCTTGTCTTAGGCAAAGTCTTCTTAGATATGATACCAAAAGCACAAGGAACCAAAGAAAATATTGATAAATGGGACTTCATCAAAAGTAAAAGCTACTGTACTTCAAAAAACACCATCAATAAAGTGCAAAGACTTGTGACAGAAATGGGAGAAATATTTGCAGCTTATATATATGATAAGGGATGTATGTATCTTGAATCTATAAAGAACACTTAAAACTCAATGATAAAAAGACAACACAATTTTTAAAATGGGCAGAGGGTCTGAGTAGAGAGCTCTTCCAAGAAGATATGAAAATGGCTAGTAAGTACATGAAAAGATGCTCAGTGTCATTAGTCCTTAGGAAAATGAAAATCAAAACCACAACAAAATAACACATCACACCCACCAGGCTATAGTAAGAAACACAGATAATCCCAAACATGAGCGAGGATATGGAGAAACTGGAACCCTCCTACACCAGCTACACTGGTGGGAATCTGAAATGGTGCAGCTGCTTTGGAAGACAGTCTGGCACTCACTCCACAGGTTAAACATAGTTACCCTATGACCCAATAACCCCACTCCGAGGTATATACCCCAAAAGAACGGAAAACAGGGGCTCACATAAAAACTTACACACAAGTGCTCACAGAAGCATTATTCCTAACAGCCAAAAAGGAGAAACTTCCAAATGTCCATCAACGCTGCATGGATAAATTAAAAAACAGGTCCAGCCACAAGAAGGAGCGACACTCTGAGCCGCGCTACGACACGCATGGCCTGGACAGTGCTGGGCTGAGGGAAAGAAGCCAGTCACAAACACCAAATACCCTACGATTCCACTGCCATAAAAGACCCAGAATTAGCAAATCTATAACGACAGAAAGTGGAGTAATGGCTGCCAGGGGCTGGGGGAAATGGGGGTAAATGGGGAGTGACTGGGTGGGAGGGGAGGTACAAGGTTTCTTTTTGGGGTGATGAAATGTTCTAAAATTAGACTGTGGTGATGGTTGCACAACTCTGTGAATATGCAAAAACCCACTGCCTTGTACTTCAAATGCACAATCTCAAAGGGTTACCTGTGTGTGTCTTCTCATGGGACTTCAGAACCCCTGAGGAAACAAACCCCCGTCCACAGAGCTTGCACTTATAGGGCTTCTCGCCAGTGTGTGATCGTACGTGCTGCTTCAAGTGGCTGGATTTCTTAAAGCCTTTGCTGCAGTAGTCACATCTAAAGGCACAACAGGAAGAGTTTAGCCTACATTATTTTGCCTCATGGATACAGATATTACATCTGAGAATAGAAAAAAAAGCAAGCAGGCTTCACCAACAATCATTACTGAAAATTAGGCATAATTGCGATAAGAACTAGGTGTGCTTTTCTTTTTTTTTTTAAGATTTTATTATTTATTTATTTCTCTCCCCACCCCCCATCATTGTCTGCTCTCTCTGTCCATTTTGCTGTGTGTTCTTCTGTGTCTGCTTGTCTTCTCTTTAGGCAGCACTGGGCACCGATCCTGGGACCTTCTGGAGTGGAGAGAGGTGCTCAATGTCTTGCGCCACCTCAGCTCCTCAGTCTGCTGTATCTCTTATTGTCTCTCCTTTGTGTCTCTTTCTGTTGCATCATCTTGCTGCACCAACTCTCTGCACGGGCCAGCTTGCCTTCACCAGGAGGTCCCGGGAATCAAACCCTGGACCTCCTATATGGTAGACAGGAGCCCAATCGCTTGAGCCACATCCGCTTCCCTAGATGTGCTTTTCAACATTTAAAAAATTGTAACATAATATGTTAGTAATAATAATTTGTTAGATCAAATTATGCTCAGAATATCTGTTGTCTTAAATATATTTTATTAGCTAAAAATTAATAAATCCTGCAATGACTCCTGACAGGCATAATATTTGATGAATTAGAAACTTTCTGTGAACATAACAGGAAGAAAATTTATTATGTGTTTTCTTTACTAAGTCATAAAATACTGCGAAGTCTTCCATTCTTTCAGGGTCAGTATCACTACCTACATCTACCAGACACGTGGACAAGTCCACTCAAACTCTTCTGACTTACAAAGTACTTTACAAAACAGATTTTACTGGAGTTATTTGGAATAATATAGAAACATGCAGCAGTATTTTCTCCTTCTGAATATACTTAAATTATTTTATGGCTGAAAATCATTTCAAAATTCCTATTCAGGTATTATTTAAAGATTCTAAAAGAAGATTGAGAAAGCTCAGTCCATCAGTATCTTCCTATTTTTTTCAATTTCCAAGGTTCCATCTCTGGTAGCAAGTTAGCGTGGTCCCTAAGCTAGCATCGCTATGTCTGGACCAGATGTCTCAGAGGCAACTAGAATTCCCCTGAAGGCCAGACTAAACTAAGTGCTGGCTAACTGTAAATGCAGCTGAAATTTCACTCTAATTGTACACATGTAGTTTAATGAGGCTCTCTATTCAAAATTTATAAAAGCATAGATTTTGCCCATGTGGGCATTGGCTCACCACCTTCTTCCTTTCTGCCTCCTGTAAGCCCATCTTCCAGACTCCAGCTCTGAGTCTGCTCAGTTTGCTTAGTTCATATCAGCGAGGTCATGTCATAGCTGTCCTTCAGTGCCCGGCTTGCTTCACTCAACATAAGGTCTTCAGGATTCATCCATGTTATCCCGTGTGTTAATACTGCAGTCCTTCCCACAACTGAGTAATATGCCATTGTATGTATGTACCACAATTTATTTATCCATTCATCTGATGATGGGCATTTGGGTTGTTTCCAACTTTTGGCAATAGTGAATAATGCCGCTATGCCCAGTTCATTGGACTCACCCAGGACACCTAACAAGGAGATGATAACTTACAACAACCATCTCAAGGAACAGAGAGAGTCCACAACTGCAAACAAAGAAGTCCCATCCATCTGCCCCAAGGCATCTAAGCCCCCTCTCAATTAGAGGTGGAGTGGGCATCACCATCACAGAATCCTCAGGATTGGGAATAGACGATGGACTAGAGTAGACTCACAGTTGTTCTACTGTGGACTTTGCTGTGATCCTAGCAATGGAAGAACTTTTATCATGGATGTGGAGGTGCTGAGGGGAAGGAGAGGGAAAAATAGGGGTAATTTGGGGGCATTTTCAGGACTTGGGAATTATCCTGAATGACATTGAAATGACAGATACAGGCCATCGTATATCTTGCAAAAACGTGTAAAAATGTGCAGGAGAGAGTGTAAACTACAATGTAAACTACAATCATCACTTGGTGGCAGTGCTCCAAGATGTGTTCATCAGTTGTGGCAAATGTACCCCACTAATGAAGGATGTTGTTGATGTGGGAAAATGTGGGAGAGGTCGGGAACAGGGCATATGGGAATCCCCTACATTTTTTTGTGTAACATTTATGTAATCTAAGTTTCTTTTAAAAAATAAAAATTAAAAAGTATAGTAAAAAAAATTAATAATAAGTTTAAAGAGAAAAAAAAAAA
>JAQZBX010056603.1:0-18156 GCA_029593785.1 Cabassous unicinctus
TTTTTTTTTTTTTTTTTAAGATTTATTTATTTACTTTTATCCATCCCCGCCCCCCATTTTTGCTGTTTTTGTATCCGTTTGCTGGGCTATTCTCTGTGTCTGTTTCCTGCCCTCTCTTTTCATCCTTCTCCTCCTGTCTTCACCGGGATTCGATCCTGGGAACCACCAATGTGGGAGAGAGGCGTCCTACCACCTGCGCCACCTTAGTTCCTGTTTTTCCAGCACATCTCGTCTTGGCTCTCCCTTGTGTCACTCTCCTTTTAAATCATCATCTTGCTCAGTGGGGCTTAACGGCTCATCAGCGTGGCTCAGTGGGGCTTAACGGTGCACCCGCGCACGGGGCCTAGGGGCTCACCTGCTTGCGGGGCCTGACAGCGCACCCACGCACAGGGCCTGGCGGCACACCTGCTCACAGTGCCTGGCGGCCCGCGTGCCTTCTATATTTTTATTTTTACCGGGAGGTCCTAGGAATAGAACCCAGGTCTCTCCAAATGGGAGACGTCGCCAAACCATCTGAGCCACATCCGCCCCCATGGTTAGCCTATTCTACTCAAATGGCTACTGTGTGTGTCACATGGACTTCTATAAATATTGTCTTCTCACAAGTAAATAGATTTGCTAACAGATGCTCTTCTCAATGACACAAACTCAGGGAGTATTTTGTGACAATGAATCTGATGAAGAACAGTTGGCCCAGATGACATTATAAATGACCAAGTATCTTCACAGTCTCACCTTCAGAAAGATCAAATTTCAACAGGCACATTTTGACAAGGAGATATTGTGAATGAATTATCAGGCTTTTTCATTTGGGCTAATAAAGCACATTCCTATAATGGGCAGAATATAATTACTTTCTAAAAATAATTACAATATATACTATTGAGTTTTTCTTGAGCCTAAATACTTTTATATTAGTATGCATAATCTGCAGAATACTGAGTGTTTTAAGGATTGAATGCATGCTTTCTCAAAAAAGCAGCATCTGTGGAGGGATTTGAAAGAATGGGATTCCCCACCCTCATGTCCCCTGATTTTTGGGTTAAATAAGCAACTGATATGATTGCTTTTCTTCTTCTGGAATTAATGGTCTTAGATACTAAATGCTAAATGAAAGTTAAAATGAAAAGTAAACTGAGTTGATTACATCTAACTACACAGGTTCTATAGAAATAAAACCTTAATGACTATGAATGTATTTCAAAGAGATCTTTAAAGATTACATTTCTGAGTTCCAAAGGAATGACAAGTCTTTCTCAGAGATACAGATGCTCTGAAATTCCTAATTAGTGAAAATGCTATTTTTCTTTCCTAGTAAATGCAATAGGAGAGATTTTTGTTATTGTAGTTGTTTTGGTTTGGTTTATTAATCCTAACTCCATCCCATTCAATTTCCATTTACCTACATAAGGTAGTTTAAATTCACAGAATCAGAAAGTGCAAGAGACCACAAAGTTATTTAACTCCGTCTCTTGCCATCCCTTTCACAGCCTCCTGATGCAATATCTGCTGGATTTCCTCCAAAGATGGGGAGAGCTTATAATCTCAGCTAGGACAGCACTGCTTCTTTTTGTTTTTAATAGAGCACTGAATTGTTCAAGATAGAACATAGGCCTAGAATACTGAATCTCAAATTTATTCCTACTTTAACAGCTGTGATTTTAGGCAAGATACACATTCCCTGATCTTAAATTTTCATTTGTACAAATGAGAAAAGGCCTCATTGGGTGGTTGGGAAAATAATAAGACATTAACCTATGTGGAGAGTAGTTTCTCATTAAATATTGCTTCCTTCTTGAAAATTCATTTTTGTACAGAGGTGAGATTTACAGTATATCACTCTGTTACTTTAGAGGCTACAAAGACTTAATATTACCGCCTTGTGACCCGTGACTGTCCCTTAAGCACTAGAAAGCAAGCATCACTTAGGGAAGTGTCTTTTAAAGGCCATCATACTTCTTCCCACCAGATGGTTACAATGGTGACTTAAAGGAAAAATCAATGCAACTGCAGCCATTTGGCAGTTTGATGTAATTATGAATTCCAAAAATGTATATATTGAACTATGCTTGTAAACTGGTCTGTTAATCTGTGCATGATTAAGTTATGATTAAGGCGTTGACTGGGCAACGTCAATAGGGCGTTGAGCCCCACCTCTTGGTGGGTGGGGGTCTCCAAGATAAAAGACAAGCAAAGGACAGTGTTAGAGAAGTTCTGATGTTGGAGCCCTGGGAATTAAGAGAGCTTGGTCGTGAGGAAGGAGAGAAGGCCCTGGGATAGAGACGAGCCATTCGCCTGAGAGTTCACAGCTGGCCTTGTGGAGAGAAGCAAAGCCTAGAGAGCCTCATAGTCTACAGCTTACCTTGTGGAGGAAACAGATGAGCTAAGCCCAGAGAGAAACGCAGCCCCAGGAAGAGAGGAACCCAAGAAGCCTGAACCCTGGCAAACGCCGGCAGCTGTCTTGCTCCAACACGTGGCAATGGACTTTGGTGAGAGAAGAAACTTATGCTTTATGGCCTGGTAACTGTGGACTTCTACCCCAAATAAATACCCTTTATAAAGACCAACTGATTTTCTGGTATTTTGCATCAGCACCCCTTTGGCTGACTAATACAGCAACCTCTTCTAGGAAAACTATCAGGTCTCAGCCTCAAGATTTTGAGATTCCACATGCAGGGTTGTTTAGGCCAGCAAATATTTATTATTTATTTACAAGATGCCAGAAATTGTGCTAGTGGCTAGAGATCAAACTAAATAAGTCACCACGCTTATCTCTAGAAATTTATAATTGCCAGGAAAACAGAAAAGTACAAATTAATGATTGCATTACACAGCTATAGTAATAATTAAATTATATAGAAATTGCTATGTGAGTAAAAATGAAAAGCCAGGCAGGAGACATTAAAGCTGGTTTCTCCGATTAGGCAGTGTTTTTAAACTCAGTTTTGAGAATAGTCATTCATTCAGCAAATATTTATCAAAGACCTACCATGTGTGTCAGACACAAAAATAGGTGCTGGGATGAGAGGGTGAATGGGAACCCCACCTTCAGGGAGTTTAGACTTTAATTTAACTCATGGCTATTCCAGTTCAATGGAGTAGATACTGTAGTAAGTTGGTCTAAGACGACTAACTCCAACTTTCCTACCTGCTATGTTTATGTTACAGGATTCCTTTGTGTTACAGGATTCTAGGCTTTCTAAGTTGGATATCTTGTGACATACCTACCTGGAATATCTAAAATTCTCTTGGGTGTACTCCAGAATAAAGCTTAAATCAGATCAATAGTGAAGAGGCATAAAAGAACAAGTCACGGATTTGGAACGATGCCTATGAACTGATGAAAGAGAGCATCTACAAGGGTTTCTACTAGTAAAAAGCAAACAAACAAAATAAAAATACACAGAACAAAAGTTCTTCTGCCCGCCCCTTGCCCCCACATGCTGCAAGACCAAGAGGGTTGTATGACTAATTTGCAGGATTTTGAACAATTAAGACCTATGAACCAATGGCTGGAGCCGTGCCAGAGACTGCAGAACTGTATGAGAGGGGCTGGAAGGAGGAAATGAAAGTTGAGTAAGGCGAGGAAAGAGGAGGTGAAAAGGGCCCCTGAGGGGCAGTGGTAATGAGGGCGAGGCTCTGTAGGCCCCAGCTACCGACAGTGTTGTAACAGCGTCCAGTGACCAATGCTTCAGAGAGCTTGCAAGAGATGCTGGGCTAAATGGGGGAAATCCGTTTTCGTGGCTCTTGATTTTAATAGGTAGTCCCAGAAATAACAGAGACTAAAGGAAGTGAGAAAGTTACAGCTCTTATAGTCCAAACCCTTCATGACAGTAATTCAACCTGGGGAAGGGACACTCATGACAGCAGTTCTTCTTTTGTGTCCATTGTAGCATTGAAAACATACTCAGAAAGCACACAATTACTTTATGTGTGCAGGAGTGTTTCTGTATGAAGTAGACAGAATTACGACTGCTGCACTACAGCCAAAGGTGGCCGTCAGTTATTTGAAGGCACTACTGTGGTGTGACAGAAAGAATCCTGGCCCTGGAGTCAGAACACCCGGGCTGGAATCGCAGCTGCAGCTGCAATGCACTCACGAGGAGGGCCTGGCACACGCCACGGACTCCAGCAAGGCAGGCCCCCCGTCTTCCCCAGAGTTCTCCTACCCTGCCTGCTCCTGAAGGGACACAGCTTTTCTTCCCCATGGCCATTTATCCTGTTACTCATGGCGGTGGATGCAAAGGGAGTAAATGAACTCCACAGAACGCTTTCAATTCCCTTGATTTAATGCTGTTCCCATCATTTATCAATAAAAATCAGAGCTACAAATAGCAAAGCCAAGTATTTTGAATTTCTCTCCCCTCTTCTTCCTTGGATTCTAACCTTTCATGAAATTTTTATTTCTATTGATCTAATTTCTTTTAGACCCATTAGAGTATACATGCTGAGACAAAGACATATGTATCTTATTCACATGGTACAAAGTCAATAAATCTTTGTTGAGTGGAAACGTGAATTAACACATGTAAGAAAAGCAACGAATCTTTTTGAAGAATAGGAAACCAAAAAAGTGAAACACCTTGCCTACCTCCTGTCATATTTATGGTAAATTGGAGCCTAGGATCCAGGGGTCTCACATCCCCTGCCTGGGAATTCCCACTACATCATCTAGCCACACCTATGCTAAATCGAAACCTAAAATAAATAAGAGAAGTCAAAGTAGAGAGAAACGGATAATGGGCCTATCCAAAAGTACTTTCACAACATTTTCTTGTCCCTTTTCAGCCCCACTAATTTCAGAAGACTATACATTTGTGAAAAAGTTCAAGGCATGTTTACCACTGTCAGCCTGGTAAGAATATTAAGGAGGAGAAATACATCTAAATGTAAGGAAAGCGGGAAGCAGTTGTAGCTCAGTGGCTGAGCATCTGTTTCCCATGTACAAGGTACTGGGTTCAATCCCAGGTACCTCTTAAGAGAGAGGGGCCACATCCTTCCCCAAGTGAAGAGCAAAATGGTGAACAACCGACGATTAAAGGTTTTTAATCCATTCAACATAATTCACTGGGCTCCCAGTTTGCACTCTCTGCCAGGTATGAAGAGGTAACAGCTATCCATCTCTGCCCTTCCAGAAGTTTGCCATCTAGGTGAAGAGAGACACATGACAACTGTCATAATGTCAACAGGTCAGCTGTTACCACCTCTGAAATTCCCTATAATAGCTGACCTAAGTCTAGAAGGCCAAATAGGAGACGGTCAGATGAAATATGAGAATAGCACTCTAGGCAGAGCAGGAGGCTCGAGCAAAGGCTTGGAAGCAGAAGAGATCACAGCACATTCAGGGGCTTCAGGAAGTTCAGCATATCCAGGACACAGGCTTTGATCTTTCCAGTGGCAGGGGGTGAAGCTGACCGGGTCATCAGTGGTGCAGGAGATTACTGCAATCTTTCAGAAACTGTGCAAAGAGGCGCTGATCACCAAGGAAAAGATTTCCATCACGACAAAATGTGAAAATCTTTTGATTCTAGCATTTTATCCCTGCCATTTCTTCCCTTTATTTGACAATAGTTCATATACTGTTCCTTTCATACTTTTCAATTGTTAATATGAAACATCTACTCAATGCTTCTCATTTTCTTCATTTACCGTAAACTAGGAAGTTATAGTAAAAATCCCAGGGGGTTTTGCATTCTTGTTAGAGAATTCATTTTCACTCCCAATTTTCAGTTAAATTTTCTTTCTCTTATTTTAAGTAAGTCTATGAACCATATCAAAGAATTATTGAATGGTAAATGGAAAACTAAGTGATTTGCATTAATTGAAAAACAGGAAATTTTTGTCCTCTTCACTGGAAAGACTTTCCACGAAGATTCCATCAATTCAGCAGCACAGCATAAAAGGAAACACTTAAGGGCAAAGCCATCTCGGTATACATAGACTAGTATTTTTACATGATGAAATCAAGCAGAAGCAACCTGGTGAGCAACATGAAAGAATGTGACATTAAAATTCTTGACCAGCCTAATGGCATGTCTCCCTGACACTACGCTTGCACCGCCCCGCTGTCCAAAGTCACCTTCCAACCTGAAGGTGAAGCAGTTTGAAGAGGAGTCATGTCTAGTCATTTTTGTAGTTCTACTACTGAGCACTTACTTAGCACTCAATAAATGTCTGCTCAACGTGGAGGGACTACACAGAACTGGAAGACGCTGAGGAGGGAGCGGGCCACACATCCTCACGGCACCCCCCGCTCACTTACGTAGTCTCCGTAGGTCTCCGGTGCAGGTGGTGGCGGTGGAGGTCGGTACCCGGTCGAGGGGACTCCTCTTGCTCTGGGAGTGAGAAGCCCTCTTCCCCGGCTCCCCGGCCCTCGGCTGGGAAGGACGCCCCTGGAAGCTGCTGTCCCTCGAGGCACCCCAACTCCAACCGGCCGTGCTGAGACTCCTCCCCTTCCCCTGCACGACAGAGGATCAAATTAGCAACATTATCATATTCTCTTACATTCATTAGTCACATATATTTATACCTCAGAAAAAGCCAAGTTCTGTTAAGTCATAATAAGCAATAAGGAGACCATATGCAAAGCAAAAATTCAAGTAAATAAGACACAGGTATCTACCAAAAAGGAGTAAAACCATTTAGGCGGCCAGTCCAGCAACAGTAAGCATGGTGCTAGTAAAGAGGTCCCGAGACTCAACTTCTGGCTAGAATCAGAATAAGAAGCTACTACTTGTGGGGAGGCCGAGGCCACCTTTACTGAGGAAGTCTACATGATGCCATGTCAGAACCACATCCAACCTTCAACCTCCACTCAGCCACACAAGGTGGGCAGTTCTTTCAAGTCAGAAAAGGAAGAGGAAACCATACCAAGAATGGCAACAAGCAAAAAACTGAGAAAATATTTAAGTCCTACGTGAAGAAATGAAGACAGAACAGTTTGGTGACAGCCAGAATAAAAACAGTCTGACCCACCTCACATGGGCAGTGTCATCCAAATAAGGAAAACTGTAGCAGATAATACTGGTTGCCTACAGATTAATTCTCATCTTTTTTATTAACAAACTCAATTTTGTCTGGGTAGCAGATGAACAGCTAAAAATTCCGTTTCCAGAAATAACAGAAAAAGTTAATGAAACCAAAATCTGGTTTGTTGAAAAGATCAATAAAATTGATACACTTCTAGCCAGGTTAACTAAGGGGGGGTGCGGGGGACAGGGGACACTATCAGAAATGAAAGAGGGTCCATCGTTACTGACCTCAAGAACATTAAAAGGTTAATGAAAAAATGCCATCAACAATTCTATACCCACAAATCTGTTAACGCCGATGAAATGGGCCAATTACTTGACAGACACAAACTGCCAAAATTTATACAAGGAGAAATGCATAATTTGAATAGGCTTATGTCTAGCAAAGAAATTAAATCAATAATAAACAACCTTCCAAAAATGAAAGCACCAGGCCCAGATGGTTTCACTGCTGAATTCTACCAAATTTATGTAATCAAGATCTGATACCAATTCCCACAATCTCTTCCAGAAAACAGAATCAGAGGGAACACTTTCTGACTTACTCAAAGGGTCTGATTAATGGAAGCACCTCCTGAAAATTATTTCTAGGTCCTCAGGTAGAGGCTGGGACCAGCTTGGGACAGTTGGGGAGACCCAGAGGCAACCTGGGGCCCTGTCTGTGGAGGAGGCATCACAGAAGAGAGAAACCAAAATGTTTTTTCTAAGCCACCCTCTGGGGCCATGACCAGCCAAAGTGAGAAGGGAGGCCCAGAGAGGGCATTTTGGGGTTGGCCCAGCTGCTGCCCAACTTCCCTAGGACAAGACCTTGTAATACCCAAACCAGATACAGACAGTATTAGAAAGAAAAACCACAGATCAATAGCTCTCATGAATCTGAATGCAAAAATCCTCAAAAATATTAGCAAATAGAATTCAACAGTGTTTAAAAAGAATGATACAACACAACCAAGTGGGATTTATTATAGATATACAAGGTTGATTCAACATTTGAAAGTCAATATGATCCATCACAGCAACAGGATAAAGAAGAAAAATCATATGATCATATCAATTGATGCAGAAAAAGTATGTGACAAAACCCAACATCCATGCATAATAAAACTCTCAGCAAACTAGGAATAAAGGGGACCATCCTCAACTTGACAAAGAACATCTACAAAAAACCTACAGCTAACATCATACTTAATGGTAAAAAACTTTTCCCGAGACCAGTAACAATGATACGCCCTTTCCCCACTCCTACTCAACACTATACTGGAAAACCTAGCAAGGGGAATAAGAAATGGAAATAAAAGGTATATAGACCGGGAAGGAAGAAATAAAACTCTTTTGTTCTCAAATGCCATAATTATCTATGTAGAAAATCACAAAGAATACACAAAAACCTCCTAGAACTAATAAATGAGTATAGAAAAGTGGCAGATCATAAACAAGCTTAATATACAAAAGCCAAAGGTTTTCCTTACACCAGCAATGAACAGCTATAATTTGAAATTTAAAAATTAAAGCCATTTGCAATATAATCCGGAAAAACTAAACACTGAGGTAGGTACAAATCTAACAAAATATGTACAGGATCTAAATGTAAAAAACTACAAAACTGATGGAAAAAAATCAAAGAAGATCTATATAAATGGAGATATATTCCATGTTCTGATATTGGAAGACTCTACTGTTCAGAGACCGAACCTTTCCAACTTGATCTGTAGATTCAACACAATTCCAATCAAAATCGCAGCAAGCTATTTACAAATATTGACAAATATTCTAAAGTTCATATGAAAGGCAAAAGACCCAGAATAGCCAACACAACAGTGAAAAAGAACTAAGTTGGAGAACTCACAATACCTGACATCTATACTTACTAAACATAAATTAATCAAAACATCATGGGCTTGATAAAAGAATAGACACAGAATAACGGAACAGAACACAAATACAAATACAAATACAGTCAAACATCACTGACAATGGAGCAAAGAATTCAACGGAGGAAGGACAGTCATTCAACAAATGGTGCGGGAATAACTGGACACCCAAATTTAAAAAAAAATCAACTTAGCTGGACAAAAAATTCACAAAATTTTTCACAAAAATTACCTCAAAATGTATCAAAGACCTAAACGCAAAATGCAAAACTAAAAACTCCTAGAGGAAATACAGGAGAAAATCTATGTAAACTTGGGTTTGGTGATGAGTTTTTAAGTATGACGCTAAAAGAACAATCCACGAAAGGAAAAACTGCCAAGTTGGACTTTAAGAAAACAAATTAAAAAACAGGAAAAAGACCTGAACAGGCACCTCCCAAAGAAGATATAAAAGATGGCAAATGAGCTTATGAAAAGCTGCTCAACATTGTGTGTCATTAAAGACTTGCCAATTAAAACCAGGAGATACTACTCAACAATAACAGGATGGCTAAAATCCAAAAGTACCAAATACCACTTGGTGGTGGTGATTTAGAACAGCAGGAATCTCATTTATTGCTGGTCAGAATGCAAAATGGTACAGCCACTTTGGAAAACAGTTTGGCAGTTTCTTACAAAACTATAAACATGGTCTTAACACAAGATCTGGCTATTGCACTCCCAAGTATTTACCCAACTGATACGAAAACTTCTGTATACACAAAAACCTGTGCACAAATGTTTATAGCAGCTTTATTTATCATTGCTACAATGACCAAGATGTCCTTTAATAGGTGAATGGATAAGCAAACTCAGGTTACATCCATACAACGGAACATTATTCAGTGGTAAAACAGAAATGAGCTATCCAAGCCACAAAACGACATGGGTGAATCTTAAACACATATTACTACGTGAAAGAAGCCAGCCTGAAAAGGCTACATATTGTATAATTCCAATTATATAACACATACTATAGAGACAGTTAAAAAAACAAAACAAAAAACCAATGGTTGACACTGGTTCCAGAGAAGAGGGTGGGTTGAATGAGTGAAGCTCAGGGAAAATTTTAGGGTGGTGAAACCATTCTGCATGACTGTTATCATACTGAAATGGTGGATGCATGGCTGCATTTGACAAGACCCATCTAATTTTACAGTACAAAAGGAGCACATTAATGTATGCAAATAAAGACTTCATTTAGGAAATTATGGTATTCAAGGATGGACTGCTGAATGTGACAAAGCAGTACCTGTATTAAAATATAGGAAACAACCCTTTGAAGAGGCTGGGGCGGGGGTACGTAAATTTAGAAGTGAGTGGTCTGTAAGATTAAGGATAAAAGAAACTGACACAAGCCCTGTTCTAGTTATAAAGTTTCCTACAGGGGATCCAGGTTACTAATACTGATACTGCTATACATGTACACAGGAAACGAATTCTTAAATAAATGAATGGCAGATGGTGGGAGCCAGGTTTCTCCTATTGGAGCTGGCGGTTATGGAAAAGGGGAGGAAGCTAGAATCAGCTATGCGGTAACAGATTAGGATCAGTATGAACTCAAGTTTAGTTCGGAATAAATACAGATGGTTAAATACAGAAATACTCAGAGAGATGTGACACTCCAGTAGTGCCCAGATCTTGGTTTCTAATAGAAGAATACCAATAAAAGAAACCAGTGCTCCTTGAAGAAACAGCTGATTCCAGGACTGGAGTGTGAAATGTATAAAATAAGCCTGGAGCATTTTGTAGTGCCAGAGAGTAAAGGGAATACTTAAAAAACAAACAAACAAACAAAAAACCAACAAAAAATACCAAACAAAAATAAAATGAACCCTCCCTGCCCCCCCAATGGTAGTGCTATGTTAGTCTGTCAAAAACGCAGACAAGTCAACTGAAAGAGTTCCAGTGGCCAAAGCTGGAACAACCTGAACAATAAAGCAGTACTGAATTATAACCCAATTTATAAAATAATCACCCATGAGCCTACCCTGACATAAACAAATGGTCAAACTGAAAAATAAATGGGGAAGAAGGGGCAAATCTCCCAAGTAACTGATGTAGCGCCTCTGTCCTCCAGATGCGCTTAACTCCTTGCTCCCTAAGTGGGGGCTGCACATGGCGCTTCCTTCCCAAGGGCACAGTGTGGAAAGGGAGAAGCAGGTTCGATGGAGTCAGCAGTCGATCCAGGTGGTAGCAACAGTGCCAAGGTGTGGTGATGGCATGTGCCCTTGAGAGGACGTGCTGAAAATGGCAATTTACCCGGTGGTCTTCCCAAAATCCATTATCCCAGGCTAATCATGAGAAAAATACACAAATTCCAATTCAGGGACATTTTACAAAAATGTCAGACCAGTATTCCTCAAAACTGTCAAAGTCTTCAGAAACAAGGACAGTTTATAAACTGCCCGGCTGAGAGGAGCCTAAGGAAACACGACGACTGCATGCAATATAGGATCCCGGACGAGCAGAAGGTCATCAGGTCAAAACTAAGGAAAACTGAGAGGGACTTCTATTAATAACAACCTGTCAATATTGGTTCATTAACTGAAACAAATGTACAATGCTAACTTAAGATGTTAAAAGTAGGGCAAACAGGTTGTGGGGGTATATGGGAGCTCTCTGTACTATTTTCACAATTTTTCTATAAACCTGAAACTGTTCTTAATACAAAGATTATTTAGAAAAATAAAATAAAACCCCTCCATTTTCCAGCTTCCTCTGACCCAGTTCTGGCCATTGGGACATGATGCCGAGTGACATTTAGACGAAAGCTCTTGAAAACTACTTGGCAGACACACACTCTCTGGTGTTTCCTTTCTCGCCTTCTTTTCTTCCTGCAGGGGAGGTGGACTTGGGTGGGGAGAGTGGAGCCATCACCGCACTACCCTCAAGTAGGAACAGGAGGAAAACAGCCTCAGGCTAAGAGGGACAGGTGGGAGTAGAGGGCACTGGATCCCTAAGGATAGGGTGGGTGGCAGTGCAGGCTACATGGTGCCTCTGGCTGGATTGCTTTTATGTTCAAAGAAAGAATATTTTTTCTACTTGGTTAAGCCACTGTAAATGGATATTTGATATTAGTAGGAGAGCCTAATCCTCATATAAGGAGCCTGAAACAATAAAAATAACTTTTTTTCCCCTCAGAAATAAACCCCATTCTTAGGTAACCTATATTATCATTTTTATGAATACTGCAAATTAGGTCCTCTTTATTTCATCCTGGATTATCAAAATCGGTACAGTGGTAGCTAGGAATAAGGGCACTGGAGTCAGAAGTGAATTCACACCCTCACTGTACCTACCAGTTTAACTTCTGCATGCAAGCTTAAATTTAAACTAGTCAAGTACCTAAACTTTGCAAGATAGTGGCAAAATGGGAATAAACATAGAAACCACTTCTTAGTGATATTGTGTGTGGGGCAGGGGGAGGGGGCCAGGATGGGACAGGACATATATTTGTGTTTAACACATTTCTAAACTCAATAAAAATGAACAATTTATACTGTTTCACCTTAATATTTTGATTACTTTGGACTATACTGACCAACACTTTAATTTCTAGCAACTAAAAGCTTTCTTCTCTCCTTACCTGCTGCCACCCTATTCTCAACACTCGCCAATGCTGGGAAAATATGAGCCAGCAAGTAGAAAATGTGGAGCTCTCAGATGTAGAAGCATTTATAAGCTCTCTCTTCCTTGTGGAGTAGTACCTGTGGACTCCTCTCTTCTCCCTACGGATGTAGCCAGCACTGGAGGTTGCCTAAGTGCTATTTCCTGTTAGAGAGAATGCCCATTCTGGCAGGATATGGGTGAGATCCCAGGAAAAGGAGATTAGAAAAAGACAGTTAATGTACTAAGTGTTCTGCTGCTTTAGGAGTCAAAGGCAAGAGCTCTCTTATTGGGCTTGTTTTTGAATAACTTTTCTCCACAATGGATTAGTGAGACCTACAGCAGTATCTTCCAAACTTTAATGTGAATACAACAAATCATCTTGGGATCTTGATAAAAGCGCAGTTTCTGGTTTAGGTCTTCTGGAGTGGGTCCTGAGACTCTGCATGTCTATCACACCACAAATGATGCCACACACCTGGTCCTGGTGTTCACCGAGAGACCAGGGATGCTTTTGTTGCTGTTCCCTAGCATCTTCTTTTCTTCTGTGTCTGTAAAATTACGAGAGCTGTGTTAAAATCTTTGTCTGCTAATTCATCTGGGTGATTTTGGGGTTTGTTTCCATTGCCTTTTCTTTTGAGAATGGATCAAATTTTTTGTTGTTTTGTGTTTGTTTTAGTAGTTTTGGGCTGTATCATGTAACACTGTATGTTGTGAAAACTCAGGAATCTGTTATATTCCTCCAAAAAGTGTTGCTTTTTTTACCAACTATTTTATCAGACATCCTGGTTGGATTCAAACTGTAAAGTCTGCCTCTCGATTGGGAGCTCAAATTTCAGTTGAGATTCCTCATCCTTAGCAGGGATGTCTGCAGTGTGCCATGTGCAAATGTGGCTCAGTGATCAGCAGAGATCTGGCCACAATTTATACACAGAATTTCTGACTCCCCCTAATTGCTTATCTTCTTCCTACAATTCCCCTCTCATGCTTCAGTCGCTGGGGTTGCCCTGAAATCTGACCTCTGATTCTTTTGGCCACAAGGACTATGAGTTTTCAATCAAGAGTTTTTGCCACAGCCCAAGGAGCCAACTGCATCCTGCCTTCCTACTTAAGAAGTTTCTCCATCCAGTCACCATCTTGCAAGTGTCAACAACTGCTTTTAATCACGACCCAGTGGCTTCAGGTAACTGTTATTTGCATTTTATCCAGAGTTTAGAGATGTTATCTGCTTAAGGGCTGGTAGAGGAGGATCTTACACAGCTGTAGTAATAGAAAGCGCCAGACATTCCATATATTTGGCTCTTTAAAGTCTTACAACTATCATTTGTAAACTAATGTTATTATCCCCATTTTACAAGTGACTTATGTAAGACTAAAAATAGAGAAGTTATACATTTTATTCAAGTGCTCTGCAGTTAGTTACTGGTGAAGACAGGATTAATATGCAAGTGTCTGAAATCCAAAGTTCATCATGCTTTCTTATCCCTGGCTGTCTCTATGTTCTTATATTTAAGAAGCAATCATGTAAGTGCTTGCTAAAATTAATGAGTTTGTTATTATTAATTATTGCATTCTCTTTGAATACAAATGCAACATAAAAATTTAAGTCATTCATATTGGGAGAGCTAACCAGACTTTCTGTATAGAAGTGTTACAATAAATCCAAGTCAAAAAGTATTTTAATATCTTCATCATTTAACCAAATGCTGTAAATTCGAATGCCCCAAAGCATGTAAAACTAGAAACAGCAGAGAATGAAATAAATCAGTTTATAATAAGAATGTCATGACAGAGAGGAAGGAAAAACAAAACCCTTCTCTCTGAGGTTATATTTTAATATGTAAAGCTAGAAAACTACGGCACCCATTTGTAGTCTTAATCTAAAACATACTTATTGTAAAGCCACTGCTTTGGCTGGTAGAACAATAAATAACTTTATAGGAGGAACAATCAAATTCTTTTACTTTTGTTAAAGAACACAGATCTTTTAATGGGCCACAAGTAGAGGTAGCAGTTATTAACCGGCTGTATAATGACTTGGGGAAGTTTCAAATTACTGCCTGTAGGTTAACTTCCTTAGACACACCTGGAAGCAGCTGGAGCTGACCACTAACCGGTTGATGAGGATGCATGTAACTGCTATGCCAGAGATTGCACACTATTCCCCTCTGGTTGTTACAGTCCAACTAAAAATGGGCAAGAACCAAAGACTGTCAGTTCAACTACCTAAAACACTCCATCCTAAGTATAAAGAATCAAAGGGTCCTCAGATACTAGAAACGTTTTGGTTCATACTTTTATAGGAATTTCCTAAAGGCACCAGAAGAGGGATCTCATCAGCTACTTGCACATTAGTTAAGCCCATTTTCCCTTCGTTTAGTCCCTGAGAGAGATGATGTATTAGTCAGCCAAAAGGGTACTGATGCAAAATACCAGAAATCGGTTGGTCTTTATAAAGGGTATTTATTTGGGGTAGAAGCTTACAGCTACCAGGACACAGCATAAGTTTATTCCTTCACCAAAGTCTGTTGGCACATGTTGGAGCAAGACAGCTGCTGACGTTTGCCAGGGTTCAGGCTTCTTGGGTTCCTCTCCTCCTGGGGCTCCATTTCTCTCTGGGCTTAGCTCCTCTGTTTCCTCCACAAGGTCAGCTGTAGACTATGAGGCTCTCTAGGCTTTGCCTCTCTCCACAAGGCCAGCTGTGAACTGTCAGGTGAATGGCTCGTCTCTTCTGGGGGCCTTCTCTCCTTCATCAGAACCCCAACATCAAAATTCCAGCTCTGTCCTTTGCCATGTCTTTTATCTTTGAGACCCCACCCACCAAGGGGCGGAGCTCAATGCCCTACTGACGTGGCCCAGTCAACACCCTAATCATAACTTAATTATGCCCAGATTAACAGACCAGTTGACAAGCATAATCCAGTATCTATTTTTGGAATTCATAACTACATCAAACTGCCAAACTGCTACAGATGATTTCCAAAAGTATCTAAGAACTCCAGTTTGGGGACTGCACTACTTTTTCTGGGGCTCTCCAGTACCCCATGCTGAACTCTGCTCTTATGAGGACCTCACAGTACATGTATATTGTCATTTCTTATTTGTCCAACTCCAGACTAGATGAGGCACCTAGTAGAGAGGGATGTGCCTCTTGCCTCTGTATTCCTGGGACTTAGCACAGTCACAGAACGCAGTGCGAATTCAGAAAATACTCACTGAAATAATGAATGAATGTAGGTCAGGTTTTCAAAATATCTAAGAAATCTCTAATTGCTTCTAACGAATACATTCACCACCACCCCTGGGCTACAAACTTCACATTCCAAATGATATTTCCATCAACCACAACACTAAAGCCAAAGTACTGTGAGTATAGTGCTGCACTGAATAAATATTTGCCAATTTAATTTGCATGTCCACTGGCTGTTGAAATTGAAAGTTCTTGTCGATTTTTGCCCCTGAAGGGTAGCACACAGAAGAGAAGGCATTAGAATCAGATAGACCTAAGTTCAAATGACACTGCCGTTACTGACTGAGTGGTCGTGGGCAGGTCACTTCACTTCTGCACTTTAGCCCAATGGGGACAGCACTGCCTATTTTACAAGGCTCCCCTTGTAAATTAAGCACAGTGATTCAACGCAATACCATACAGAAGTCTACTGACATACTTGCCATGACAAAAGCTACTTCCTAGCGGTTCCACTTCTCACACCTAACTTTCAAGTTTAAAAACCTTAATTTTAATTCCTTATGCCATCCTGATTCAGGACTTCAAGACATATATTTAAAAAAATATTTCAGAGCCTATACTCATGACACTTAAATAAAGTAAATATTAAAAGCAAAAGAGGATGCTAAGATTAAATCTGTTACAAGAGAAGTGTAGTTTTCTGGTTCTCAGCTTTTGGGGACCTATGGAGCTTTTTCAAAAATCAACTATCAGGAGCCTCCTCCCCGAGATTCTTATTCTTTACCTTACTCTATCCACAAGTTCTACTGAAAGACAGAAAAGAAAAAAACAAACAAAAAAAAACTAAAATAAAAAGATTCTATAAAAGTACTGAAAATAAAGAGAGGGTATATTATTAAAACAAGGAATTTAAAGTCATTTCTGGAAGATAAAAACTGACAAGATTGAAATAGACAGAAGTGTCAGTGCAAAATGTGCTGGAAAAGGCTGCCAAGGATGTAAAGGCCCTCCTAACCGAACCCCAAAGGAAACTCTAAACTAACAGGGCTAACATGGGAAAAATTAGAAATGCTAAGAAAAACAAGAACCAACACATGGATGCCAGGGCCCAAATATGAAAGGCCTGAAGAGCTAATGAGGAATCATATTCAGGCTTCCTCACACCAGGAATGCAAACCTCTGCTGGTAAAAATAACTCATGAGGGGGGAGCGGATGTGGCTCAAGCAGCTGAGCACCCGCCTCCCACAAGGAAGGTACCGGGTTCGGTTCCAGTGCCTCCTAAAGAAAACAAACAGTGAGCAGATAGACAACAAGCAGACACAACAAGTTAAAACAACAACAAAACCAACAATGAGCAAACAATTGAGGGAGCCAACTTGGGGGAACAAAATAACTCATGAGGTCAAAGAGGACTAACTGATCATCTGAATCTGCATAAAATCTCTTGGAGGTTGTATCAGGTACAACTAGTGAGCAATGACTTCCTAGGCTGTGCTCTAACTGTTCCTTAGAAGTTATAACATATTTTGCCTACAGAGCAGCCTTTCACCACTAATTTATATTAATGGACTATGCTAAAACTAGGCTTAGATTTTAAACTTCACTTTTTCTTTTTCTTTTGTGTTTCCTATTTGTTTGTTTAAAAAGTGGTGTCCTCTGAATCTTATGGGGTAGTTGAGTTTTACGATTTGGAAAAAGAAATAAATCACCATTAAGAACCATGTAGTTAAATAATAATAATATCCAAATCTCCATTTTTCATAATTGATTCTACTTCTTTATTTTTTGTTACCTGTAGAAGAATCTTTCAGGAACCAATAACCCATCTCATGAAGAAGGATTTCACTGATGTTCAGCAATTCTCTCGGTGTCTTATATTTAAGGCCGCACATTAAAACAACATCATCATGTAATTCTGAAGTGCTCTGAAATGCAGGTTCAGAATCACCTAGTTCTTACCTTTAGATAAAGAAACTCTCATTTCAGGATCCAAAATGTATAGAAAAATGTAGTGTTAAATTGGTTGCTGTAAAATTATTGTGCAAATTACACATGAGAATTACAGAATTAGCATCAAGGAAAAGGTTGTAGCTGAGGACCAGGTGATCTTAAATTCATCAGAGTTTTCTAAGTTTGGGTTGTCTTAAGATCAAAGCTAACTTCAGAAATTAGTAATTTGAAATTTTAATAAAAGTTGGACACTTACAAGAAACAGTTATACTTTCCTTCTTTTATTGTTCCCTGAAAAAATATATTTCCAGCCTACTACTAGATTTATACATCCGCTAGAACATGAGCTCTGTGAGGGCACAGACACCTATCTGTTTGATCCACCGCTCTTATTCTCACTGTCTACCATCAGACCAGATGGATGGATGGATGGATGGATGCTATTTTTTTTTTTTTTTAAGATTT
>JAQZBX010056604.1:0-18152 GCA_029593785.1 Cabassous unicinctus
TGGTGTGGTGTGGAGCGGTGCAGTTTAGTGTGGTGTGGTGTTGTCAGGTGTGGTGTGTTTTGGAGGAGTGTGGTGTGGAGTGGCATTGTGTGGTGTGTTGTGGTGTGGTGCAGTGTGGTGCAGTGTGTCAAGGAGTCATCTTGTATGGTAGCAGTGCAGTGGTGTGGAGTGCTGTGGTCTGGTGTGTTATACTGTGTGGTGAGTTGTGGAGTGGTTTGGTGTGGTGTGGAGTGTTGCAGTGTTGTGTGGAGTGCTGTGTTGTGGTGTAGTGTGGCCTGTTGTGTGGTGTTCTGTGTTGTGAAGTTAGTTTGTGTTGTGTGGTTTAGAATGGTGTGGAGCAGTGTGGTCTGGAAAGGTTTGTTTTGATATGCTGTGGTGTTGTGTGTGGTGGTGTCGAGTTGAGTTGTGTTGTGTGGTGTGGCATTGGGTGGTGAGGTGTTGTGTAGTGTGGTGCAGTGTGTTGTGATGTTGTGAGATGTGGTGTGGTGTTGTGAGGAGTGGTTTGATGTGTTGTGTTGTGGTATGGTTTGGTTTTGTGTTGCAATGTTGTGTGTTGCTGTGTGGTGTGGTGCAGTGTGGTGTGTTGTGGTGTGGAGGGCTGGGGTGTGGTGTGGTGTGGTGTGGAGCAGTGTGTTGTGGAGTGTTGGGTTGTTATGTGTATAGTAGTGTGGTAAGAAGTGGTGTGGTGTGCTGTGGTGTAGAGCAGTGTGTCGTGGAGTGGTTTGGTGTTATGTGTGTGGTGTGGTTTGTGTGGAGTGCTGTGGTGTGGTTCAGTCTTGTTTTTAATCATGTGGTGTGGTTTGGTGTGGTGTGCTTTGTTGTGGTGTTTGTGGAGTAGTGTGGTGTGTTGTGGAGCAGTGCAGTGGATTGTGGTGAAAATCATGTCTTGTGATGTGTTCTGGACAGGAGTGGTGTGGTGCAATGCAGTGTGTTGTGGTGCAGGGTGATGTGGACTGGTGTGGTATGATGTGGTGTGGTTGGTTGTGGTTTGCTGGGGAGTTGTGTGGTGTGGTGTGGAACAGTGCAGTGTGGTGTGGTGTGGAGTACAGTGTTTTGGTGTGTTCTTGATGCCGGTGGTTCGGAGTTGTGTGGTGCAGTGAAGTGTGGTGTTGCACAGCGTGGTGTGGTGTGTTGTGTTGTGGAATGGTGTGGTGTAGTGCAGGGCGGTGTGGTGTGACATGTTATGTTGTGATATTTGGAGGCTGTGGTGTGGGCAGTGTGGAGCAGTGTGGAGTTGGGTGCTGTGGTGTTGTGTGGATTGTGATGTGCTGTTGTGTGGTGTAGTATGATATGGTGTGATGTGGAGTCATGTGGTGAGGAGTGGTGTGGTGTGGTGTGAAGAAGTGTGACGTCATGTGTTGTGGAGTGCTGTGGTGTGGAGCAGTGTGGTCTTGAGCGGTGCGATGCAGTGAGATATATTGAGTGCTTTGGAGTGGCATGGTATGATATGGTGTTGTGTGGATTGCTGTGGTGTGGTGAGGTGTAGTGTGGTGTGGTGTAGACTGGTGTGGTGTGGTTTGGAGTGGTGTGGTATTGTGTGGTGTGGAGGGCTGTAATGTGGAGCGGTGTGGTGTGTCAAGGTGTGGTGCAGTGCAGTGTGGTGAGGTGCGATGAGTTCTGGAGTGGTGTGGCATAGTGGCTTTGGAATGTGGTGGATTGGTATGGTGTGGTGTGACGTTATATGGTTTGGTGTGCTGTGGTGTGGTGTGGTGCAGTGTGGTGCGGTGTAGATCAGTGTGGTGTGTTGTGGTGTGCTGTGGAGTGGTGTGGTGTTGTGCGGTGTGGTATGATATAGTGTGGTGTGGAGTGAAGTGGTTTGGTGAGGTGCAGTGTCGAGTGCTCTGGATTGGTGTTCTAGGATATGGTGTGGTGTGGTGTGGTGTGATGCACTGCACAGTGGTCTTTTCTGGTGTGGTGTGGTGTGGAGAGTTGTGTTGTGGTGTGGTTTGGTATTATGTGGAGCAGTGTGTTGTTGAGTGGTGTGGTCTTATGGGTGTGTTGTTATGTGATTTGTAGAGGAGATGTGTGGTGCAGTGTGGTGCTCTGTGGTTTTGTTGTGGTGTGCTATGGTGTGATATAGAGTGGTTTGGTGTGGTGTGGTGTGATGTAGAACAGTGCAGTGTTGCGTGGTGTGGAGTTGTCTGGTGTCATATGTTGTGATGAAATGTGGTGTGGTGTGGTGTAGTGTGGTGTGTTCTGCTGTGGTGGGTGTGATGCAGTGTGGTGCGATGCACAGTGGAGTGGTCTGGTGTCGTGGCTGTGGAGTGGGGTGGAGTGGTGTGGTGTTATATGGTTTTGTGAATTGTGGAGTGGTTTGTTGTTGTGCGGACTGTTGAGATGTTGTGTGGAGTACTCTGGTGTGGTGTGGTGTGGTGTGTTGTTGTGCGGTGTTGTGTGTTGTGAAGTGGGTTTGTGTGGTGTGGTTTGCAGTGGTGTGGAGTGGTGGGTATGGAGAGGTGTGGTATGGTATGGTGTGGTGTTGTTTGTGTTGGTTTAGAGTTGTTTTGTGTGGTGCGGTATGGAGTGGGGAGGCATCGTGTGGTGTGGAGCTGTGTGTTGGGGTGTTGTGTTGTGTGGAGGGGTGTGGTATGGAGTGGTGTTGTGTGGTATGGTGTGATGTTGGGTGTTATGTTGCAGAGTTGTGTTGCGTGGTGTGGCATTTAGCCATGTGGTGTGGTGTGGTGTTGTGTTTTGTGGTACAGTGTGCTGTTGTGTGGAGTGGAGCTGAGTCGTGTGGTGGGGTGTGGTGTCATTTGGAGATTTGCAGTGTGATTAGGAGTGGTATGGTGTGGTATGGTGTGTTGTAGTGTTGTGGTGTTGTGTGTTGTGATGTGGTGTGGTGTGGTGAGGTCTGTTGTGTGTTGTGAAGTGGAGTTGTGTGGTGTGCTGTGGTGTGCTGTGGAGCAGAATGGTCTGGAGTGGTGTTGTGTGGTATGGTGTGGTATTGTGTGATATGGTGTGGAGCATTTTGGTATGGTGTGGATTGGAATGGTGGGGTGTGGTGTGGTATGGAGGGGTGTGGTGTGGTGTTGTGCAGTGTGATGTGGTGTGGTGCAGTGTGGTGTGGACTGGTGTGCTGAGGTGTGGTGTGGTATAGTGCAGTGCAGTGGTGTGTGGAGAGGTATGGTGTGGTGTTGTGTGTAGCGGTTTGGTTTGTTTGGGAGGCATGTTATGTAGACTGTTGTGGTGCAGTGTGGTGTGGTGTGCTGTGGAGTGTTGTGGTCTAGTATAGTGCGGTAGGGTCTGGAGAGGTATGGTGTGACGTGGTGTGGATTGTTGTGATGTGATGTTGTGTTCTGAGGTATGATATGATGTGGTGTGGAGTGTTGTGTTGTGAAGTGGTGTGTTGTGTTGTGGTGAAGTGTTGAATGGTGTGGTGTTGTGTAGAGTGCTGTGGTGTGGTGTGCAGTGATGTGGTGTGGAGAGGTGTGGTCTGGAGAGGTGTGGTGCGGTGAGGTGTTGTGTCGAGTGCTTTGGAGTGGTGTGGTATTATACCATGTTTTGTGGAGCGGTGTAGTGTCATTTGGTGTCGGTTGGTGTGGTTACATCTGGTGTGGTGTGATGTGGAGTGGTGTGCTGTGGTTTGGTTTGGTGTGGTGTGGATTGGAGTGGTGTGGCAGGCCATGGAGTGTTAAGAATTGTTTTGGGTTGGTATGGCATGGTTTAAAGTGGTGTGGAGTCACGGTGAGTTGTGTGGTGTGGTGTGTAGTGGTGTGGTGTGGTGTGGACTGGTGTGGTGTTGTATGGTGTGATATGTTGTGGAGTGGTGTGGTGTGTTGTTTTGTGGAGGGGTGTGGTGTGGTGTGCTGTAGTGTGGAATGGTGTGTTGTGCTGTGTTGTAGACTGGTGTGGAGTGGTATGGTGTGGTATGAAGCGGTGTGGCTACATGCGATGTGTTGTGGAGTGATATGTTGTGTCGTGTGGACTCGTGTGGAGTGCTGTGGTGTGGTGTGAAGTGGAATGCTGTGGTGTGGTGTGGTTTGGAATGGTTTGGAGTGCTGTGCTGTGTAGAGTAGTGTGGTGTGGTGTGGACTGGTGTCGAGTATTGTTGTGTGGTGTGGAGTGGTGTGGCATCATTTGGTGTGGTGTGGAGAGGTGGAATGTGGTGTGGTGAGGTGTGGACTCATGTAGAGTGTTGTGCTGTGGAGTGGTGTGAAGAGGTGTGCTGTAGTGTAGTTTGGTGTGTAATCATGTGCTCTCTTGTGTTTTGGTTTGGTACTGTGTGTTCTGTTGTGGAGTGGTGTGGTGTGGAAACATGAGGAGTGTGTTGTGTGGAGAAATGTGGTGTGGTGTGGTGTGGTATTTTGTGCAGTGGTGCGGTGTGGTGTGGAGTGGTGTGGTGTGGTGTGGAGTGGTGAGCTGTGGAGTGGTGTGCAGTGGTGCTGTGTGGACCAGTGTGGTGTGGTGTGGTGTGTTGTGGAGCTTTTTGTTTTTTTGTGGAATGGTGTAGCATGATGTGCTGCGGTGTGTTGCCTTGTGTATTGAGTGGTGATGTCTGGTGCATTGTGGTGTTGTGTGGAGTGTGGAGGTGTGGTGTGGTGTGCAATGGTGTGGTGCAATGTGGTCTGGAGTGGTGTGGAGAAGGGCAGTGTGGTGTGGTGCCTTGTGGAGTGGTGTGGTGTTGTATGGAATGGTGTGCAGTGGTGTGGTGTAGAACAGTTGTGTGTGGAGTTGTCTAGTGTGGTGAGGAATGGTGTGGTATGGTGTGTGATAGGTGGTTTGATGAGGTTTAGTATGCTGTCCAGTGATGTGGTGTGGTGTGGTGTTGGGTGGTGTTGTGAGATGTGGTGTTGTGTGGTGTGGATTGGTGTGGTGTGGAGTGGTGTGGTGTGTTTTATTGTTGTGTGGAGTGGAGTAGTGTGGAGTGGTGTGGCATGGAATGGAGTGTGGTGTGAAGTGTTGTTTTGTGGTGCGGTGTGGTGTGGAGAGGTGTTGTGTGGAGTGGTGTGAAGTGGTGTAGAGTGATGCGGTCTGGTGAATTGTGGTGTGGACTGGTGTTCTGTGGTGTTGAATGGAGCAGTTTGTTGTGTTAGGGTGTGGTATTGTGCTGAGTGTTGTAGGGTGGAGTTGTGTGGTGTGGAGTCATGTACAGTGAAGTGTAGTGTTGTGGTGTGCGGTGGTGTGGTGAAATATCAATAGTATGGTGTTGTGATGAGTGGAGTGGACTGGGTTGGATTTGTGTCATGTGGTGTGGTGCGCAGTGAGGTGGGGTTTTGTAGTGTGGAGTCGGGTGGTGTGTCATGGAGTGTTGTCGTTTGGTGTGGCATGGTGTGATGTGGTGTGTTGTGCTGTGGTGTGGACAGGTTTGGTGTTGTGGGGTGTGGAGTGCAATGTTGTGGAGTGGATTAGTGTTGTGTGGAGTGGTATGGTGTGGTGTGGCATGATGTGATGTGGTGTGGAGTGGTGTGCTGTGGTGTGGACTGGTTTAGTGTTGTGTGGTGTGGAGTGGAGTGATGTGGTGTGGATTAGTGTGGTGTGGAGTGGTTTGGTGTGGTTTGATATGTGGTGTGGTGTGAAATTTGTGGTGTGCTGCTTTGTGGAGTGGTGTGGTGTAGTGCAGTGTGGTATAGTGTGGTTTGGTGCTGTGTGGTGTGGTGTGGAGTGGTGTGGTGTGTTCTGGCATGGTGTTTAGCAGTGTGGTGTGGTGTGGAGTGGAGCATTGTGGATAAGTGTGGTGCTGGGTTTGTCAAGGGGTATGTTGTGTGCTGTGATGTGGTATGGATTGGTGTGGAGTTTTGTGGAGTGGTGTGTTGTGCAGCAGTGTGCTGTGTTGTGTTGTGGAGTGGTGTGGTGTTGTGTGGTGTGGAGTGGTGTGGTGTGGTGTGGAGTATTGTGATGTGAGGTGGTGTGGAATGTTTGTTGAGAAGTGTGGAGCAGTGTTGTGTGGTGTATTGATGGGTTGGGTGGGGTGGTGTTGTGTTGGGTGTAGTGCTGTGTTCTGGTGTGGCATGATGTCATGTGGTGTTGTGTGGTGTAGTGTGGTGTTGTGTGGGGAGGTGTGGTGTGGTGTGCAGTGATGAGGAGTGGTGTGGTGTGGTGTGGAGTGGTGTGGTGTGGTGTGGTGTGGAGTGGTGTTGGGTTCACTTGTGTGGTGTCATGTGGTGTGGTGTGCAGTGATGTGGTGTGGTGTGGAGTGCATTGGTGTGGCATGACGTGGGAATTGTGGTTTTGTGTGGCATTGTGTGGCATTTTGTGGAGTGGTGTGTCATGGTTTGGCATATTGTGGCATGGAATGGTGTGGTTTCATTTGGACTGGTGTGGTATGGTGTGGTGTAGAGTGGTTTGGTGTGGTGTGGTGTCTTGTGGAGTTGTGTAATGTGGTGTGGTGTGGAGCGGTGTGGTGATATGTGGTGTGGTGTGATGTAGAGGGTTGTGCTTTGGTCTGGATATGTGTTCTGTAGTTTGGAAAGTTTTGGTGTGGCATGGTGTGCTGTGGATTGGTGTAGGGTGGTGTGGGGGGTTGTAGTGGTGTGGAGTTGTGTTGGTGTTTTGTGGCATGGTGTGGTATTCTTTGGAGTGGTGTGGTGTGGTACTTTGTCGAGTGGTGTGGTATCCTGTAGTGTGGAGTGGGGTGTTGTGGTGTGGTGTGGAGTGGTGTGGAGTGGTGTGATATTGTGTGCTGTCATGTGGTGTGGTGTGGTGGTGCATTGTGGTGTGGTGTGGAGTGGTGTGGTGTGAAGTGGAATGATCTGGTGTTGTGTGGTGTGGACTGGTGTGGAGTGGTGTGGTGTGCTGTGAAGTGGTGTGCTGTGATGTGGTATGGTGTGTACTGGTGTGGAGCAGTGTGGTGTGGAGTGGAGTGGAGTGGTGTGGTTACTTACGGTGCAGTGTGTGTCAAGTGGGATGTTGTGATGTGCTGTTGTGTGATGTGGATTGGTGTGGTTTTGTGTCATTTGTTATGGAGAGGATGTGTATGGTGTGATGTTGTGTGGAGTGGTGTGGAGTGGTGTGGTGTGGAGCAGTGGGTTGTGATGTGTTGTGGAGTGGTGTGGGGTGGGGTGGTGAAGTGTAGGGTGGTTTGGTGTGGTGTGGTGTGGAGTAGTGTGATGTGAAGTGGTGTGGAATGCTTGTTTAGAAGTCTGGAGTGGTTCCATATTGTATATTGTTGTGTGGAGTGATGTGGTGTGGTGTTGTGTGGAGTGCAGTTTTGTGGTATGGTGGTGTGTGGAACAGTGTTGAGTGGTATGGTGTGGTGTTGTGTGCAGTGGTGAATGGTGGAGTTGTTTGGTGTCATGTGGTGTGGAGTGCAGTGATGTGGTGTGGTGTGATGTGAAGTGCTGTGGCATGGCATGGGTGTTGTGGCTTGGTGTAGCATCGTGTGGAGTGTTGTGGTATGGTGTGGCATGGTGTGGCTTGGTGCGGCATGGAGTGAAGTGGTGTGGTATAGTTTGAACGGTTGTGGTGTAGTGTGTTATGGTGTGTTGTGTTTTGCAATGGTGTGATGTGGTGTGGTGTGGAGTGGTGTGGTGTGGGGTTGTGTGGAGTTGTGTGGTGTTGTGTGATGTGGAGTGGTGTGGTGACATGTGGTATGATGTGAGGTGGAGGGTTGTGCTTTTTGGATTGGTGTGGTGTGTTGTGTAGTTGTTTGGCATGGCATGGAGTGGTGTGGACCAGTGTTGTGTGGTGTGGTGTGATATGTTGTGGTGTGCTGTGGTGTGGTGCTGTGTGGAGTGGTGTGGTATAGTGTACTGTAGTATAGAGTGGTGTAATGTGGTGTGGTGTGTAGTTGTGTGGAGTGGTGTGGTGTGGTGTGGTGTCATGTGGTATGGGGGTGTGTTGTGGTGTGGTGAGGAATCTTGTACGGTGCTGTGGTGTGGTGTGAAGTGGAATGCTCTAGTGTGGTGTGGAAATGTGTGGAGGGGTGTGTGGTGTGGTGTGGTTTGTACTGGTGTGGTGTGGTGTGGTTTGAAGTGGTGTGCTGTGGTGTGTTGTGGAGTGAAATGGTGTGGAGTGATGTTGTGTGGTCTGGAGTGGTGTGCTGTTGTGCGGTGTGGGGCTCTGTAGTGTGGTATGGAGTGGTGTGGTGTGGTGTGGTGTGGAGTGGTGTGGTGTGAAGGGGTGTGGTGTGGAATGGAGTCATGTGGAGTGGTGTGATGTGGTATATTGTGGTGTGGAGTGGAGCAGTTTGGAGTGCTGTAGTGAGGAACAGAGTGTTGTGTGATGTGATGTTGTGTGGTTTGGTGTGGTGGGGAGTGATGTAGTGTGGAGTGCTGTGGTGTACTGTGTTGTGGAGAGGAGTGATTTGGTGTGGTGTGGCATGGAAAGGAGTGTTGTGTTCTGTGGTGTTTTGTGGTGTGGAGTGCTGTGGTGTGGTGTTGTGTGGAGTCGTGTGGAGTGGTGTGGAGTGATATGGAGTTGTGTGTTTTGGTGTGGAGTAGTGTGATGTGGTGTGGAATGGAGTGGTTGTTGTGGTATGGTGTGGTGTTGTGTGTAGTGGTGGAGGGAGTTGTGTGGTGTGTTATGGTGTGGTGTGAAGTGTAGTGGTGTGGTGTGGCATGTTGTGGTATTATGTTGAGTGGTATGTTGTCATGAAGTGTGGAGTGGTGTGGGGTGGATTTCTGTTGTGTGGTGTGGTGTGGAGTAGTGTGGCATGTTGTGGAGTGTTGTGGTTTGGTGTGGCATGGTGTGGCATGGGGTGGAGTGGTGTGGCATCATGTGTTGTGGTGTGGCATGGAGTGGTGTGCTGTGTTGTGGACTGGTTGGTTCTGGTGTGGTGTGTGGTGTGAAGTGTTGTGGTGTGGTGTGAAGTTTCTTGTGTGCTGTTGTGTGGTGTGTTGTGGTGTAGTGTGGTGTGGCATGGTGGGGATTGGTGCAGTGCAGTTTGGTTTGGAGTGGTGTGTTGTGGTTTGGTGTGGTCAGAGTCATGTGGTGTCGTCTGGAGTGGAGCAGAGTGGTTAGGTGTTGTACCGGGTTTGTAGAGGGGTATGTTTTGGTGTGCTGTGCTGTCGTGTGGATTGGTGTGGTGTGGGGTGGTGAGGAGCTGTGTGTTGTGGTGTAGTGTGGTGTTGAGTTGTGTGGAGTGATGTGGTGTGGAGCAGAGTAGTGTGGTGTGATGTGGAGTGGTGTGATGTGGAGTGGTGTGGTGTGGTTTGGTGTTGAGTGGTGTGGTGTGGATTACTGTGTTTTGAGGTGGTGTGGAGTGGTGTGCTGAATTATAGAGTGGTGTCATGTGCTGTAATTTTGTGTGGAGTGGTGTTGTGTTGTGTTGTGCGGAGTGGTGTGCTGTGTTGTGGTATGATGTCATGTGGTGTGGAGTGGTGTAGTGTGGAGTTGTGTGGTGTTGTGTGGTGTGAAGTGATATGGAGTGGTGTGGTTATGAGTGGTGTGTTGAGATGTGGTGTGGTGTGTGGAGTGGAGTCATGTGGTGTGGTATGGTGTGGTGTCTTGAGGTGTGGAGTGGAGTGGAATGGAGTGGTGTTGAGTGTTGTGTCGTGGTTTGGAGTGTTTTGGTGTGGAGCGCTTTGTGGGGTTGTGTGTTGTGGTGTGGAGTGTTGTGTAGGGGTGTGGAGTGGTTTGGTGTGGTGGGTTGTGCTTTGGAGTAGTGTGGTTTTGGTGTGGAATGGAGTCATTTGTTCTGGTATGGTGTGGTTTTGTGTGGAGTGGTGTAGGGTGGAGTTGTGTGCTGTGGTATGGTGTAGAATGATGTGATGTGGTGTGGTGTGGTGTGGAGCGGTGTGGTGTGTTGTGGAATGGTATTGAGTGATATGGTGTGGTGCTGTGTGGAGTGGTGTAGGGTGGAGTTGTGTGGTGTTGTGTGGTGTTGTGTGCAGTGATGTGGTGTGGTGTGGAGTGGTTTGGCATGACATGGAGGGTTGTGGTTTGGTGTGATATCGTGTGCCATGCTGTAGAGTGGTGTGTCATGGTGTGGCATAGTGCAGTGTGGATTGGAGTGGTGTGTGGTGGACTGGTTTGGTGTGGGGAAGTGTGGTGTGTTTTGGAATGTTGTGGTGTGGTGTGGAAATGTGTGGTGTGGTGTGGCATGGGGTGGAGTTGTGTGGTGTGGTGTGAAGTGATGTGGAGTGGTGTGGTGTGAAGTGGGTTGTTGAGACATGTTGTGGTGTGTTGTTGAATGGTGTGGTGATATGTGGTGTGGTGCAATATGGAGTGGTGTGTTGTGGTTTGGACTGGTGTTGTGTGTTGTGGAGTGGTGTGGCATGGCATGGAGTGTTGAGGATTAGTGTGGGCTGGTGTGGTATGTTGTGGAGTGTTGTGGTGTGTTGTGGTTGGTTGTGTTGTTGTGTGGAGTGGTGTGGTGTGGTGTGGTGTGAAGCAGTGTAGTGGTTTGTGTTGTGGAGTAGTGTTCTGTGGTCTGTTCTGAAGGGGTGCAGTGTGGCATGGTGTGGTGTGGTGGGATGTGGAGTGGGGTGGTGTAGTGCTGTGCAGTGGAGTGTAGAGTGGCATGATGTGGTGTTGTGTAGAGCGGTGTGTTGTGGTGTTGAGCAGTGAGCAGTGTGGAGTTATGTCGTGTGGTGTCGATTGTTTTGATGTGGTGTTCTCTGGTGTGGTATGATATGGTGTGGTGGGGAGTGGTGTGGTGTGGAGTGGTGTGGTGTGGTGAAGTGTGGAGTGGTGTGGTGTTGTGTAGAGTGCTGTGGTATGGAGGGCTGTGGTGTGGGGCGGTGTGGTCTGGAGTGGTGTGGTCTGGTGAGATGTGTCGAGTGCTTAGCTTTGGTGTGGTATAAAATGGTGTTTTGTGGAGTGAAGTGGAGTGGTTTGGTGTGGTGTGGTGTGGTAGGGAGTGGTGTGGTGTGGTGTGGGTGTTGCATGATATAGTGTGATGTTGAGTGCTGTGGTGTGGTGTGTTGTGCAGTGGTTTAGTGTGGTGTTGTGAAGTGTGGATTCATGTGGTGTGGTGTGGTGTGGAGCACTGTGGTGTGGAGTGCTGTGGTGTGGAGCGGTGTTGTCAAGAGTGGTGTGGTTTGGTGAGGTGTGGTGTTGAGTGCTATGGAATGGTGTGGTATGATATGGTGTGGTGTGGAGTAGTGTTGTGTTGTATGGTGTCTAAGTGTGTGGTGTGGTGTGGTGTGGAGCAGTTTGTTGTGCTGTGTAGTGGAATTATGTTGAGCAGTTTGGTGTGGAGTGGTGTGGTGTTACAGGTGTGTTGTGGTGTGGTGTGGAATGGTGAAGTGGGGTGCAGTGTGGTGTGGCGTGGATGGTGTGTGGTTTGGAGTGGTGTGCTGTGTTGTGAAGTGCTGTGGTGTGGTGTGGTCTGTTGTGGCGTGGTGTTGTGTGGTGTGAAGTGGGGTGGTGCGGTGTGGAGTGGTGTGGAGCTGTATGGTCTGGCAAAGTGTGTTATGGTATGGTGTTTTGTTGTGTGGTGAAGTGTGGAGTTGTGCTGTGTGGTGTGGTGTGGAGTCGTGTGATGTGGTAGGGTGTGGAGCAGTGTGGTGTAGTGTGGTGTGGTGTGGAGCGGTGAGGTATGGGGTGGTGTGGTTTGGTATGATGTGGTGTTGTGTGGTGAGGTGTGGAGTGATGTGTCGTATGGTGTAGAGACATGTGGTGTAGTGTTGTGTGGTGTGTTGTGGTACAGTGTGGTGTTGTGTTGTGCAGTGTGGTGTGGTGTGGTGTAGTGTATTGTGGTGCTCTGTGGTGTGGTGTGGTGTTTTTTGTTGTGCTGTGGTGGGCAGACCTGTGGAGTGTTGTGGAGTGGTGTGTTGTGGTTTCTGTGGTGTGGTGTGGTGTGGTTTGCTGTGGTGTGGTGTCGAGTGGTGAGGAGTGGTTGTGCAGTGGTGTGTCTGGAGTGGTGTGATTTGGTATGGTGTGGTGTTCTCTGCTGTGATGTGGAGTTGTGTTGTGTGATGTTGCACAGAGTGGTGTGGTGTGGTGTGCTGTGAAGCTGTGTGGTGTGGTGTGGTGTGCTGTGAAGCTGTGTGGTGTTGTGTGCAGTGGTGTGTGGTGTGGAGTGGAGCAGTGTGGTTTCCTTTGGTGTGGTTCACTGTGGTGTGGTGCAGTGTGAAGTGGTTTGGTGTGGTGTGGTGTGATATGGTGAAGTGTGGAGGGGTGTGGTGTTGTGTGGTGTGATATGGTGTTGTGTGGTTGGTGTTTTGTGGTGTGGTGTGGATTGATGAGGTGTGGCCTGAAGTGGTGTGGTGTGGTGTGGACCAGTGCAGTGTGGTGTGGTGTTGAGTAGTGTTTTGTGGTGTATTCTGGAGGGATTTGGTCTGCAGTCATGTGGTGCAGTGTTGTGTGGTGTGGCATGATTTGTGTGGTGTGGTGTGGTGTGGAGTGATATGGTGTAGTACGGTGTGGTGTGGTGTGGAGTGGTGGGGTGTGGTGTTGTGTGGAGTGGTGTTTTGTGATATGGAACAGTGTGAGCAGGGTGGAGTTGTGTGTTGTGGTGTGAATTGATGTGATGTGGTGTTGTGTAGTGTGGTATGATATGCTGTGGAGTATAGTGTTCTGGTGTTGTGTGGTGTGGAGTGGTGTGGTATGGAGCAGTGAAATGGGGTGTGTTGTGGCATAGTGTGGTGTGGTGTGTTCTGGAGAGGTGTGGTGAGGAGTTGTGTTGTGCAGTGTGGTGTGGTGTGGTGTGGTGCAGTGCGATGTGGACTGGGGTGGTACACAGTGGTGTCGTTGGTTGTGATATGTTGTGGTGTGGTGTGGTGAGGTGTTGTTTGGAGCAGTGCAGTTGTGTTTGGTGTGGAGTAGTGTGGTGTGGTGTGTTCTGGAGGGGTGTGGTGTGTAGTGGTGTGATGCAGTGTGTTATGATGTGGCATGGTGTGTTGTGGTTTCAAGTGGTGTGGTGTAGTGCAGTGCTGTGGGGTGTGGAGTGGTATGGTGTGGTGTTGTTTTGAGTGGAGTGGTGTGGTATGGAGCAATGTGGAGCAGTGAGGAGTTTGTGGTGTGGTGTGATGTTGATTGTTGGGATTTGTGTTGTGTGGTGTGATATGATATGGTGTGGTGTGGAATGGTGTGGTGTGGAGTGGTTTGGAGTGGTGTTGTATGAAGCGGTGTGATGTTGTATTGTGTGGTGTTGTGTCAGGTGGTATGGAGTTGAGTTGTGTGGTGTGGTGTGTTGAGGTACAGTGTGTTGTGGAGTGGTGTGGTGCAGTGTGGTGCAGTTTTGTGGAGTGGTGTGGTGTGGTGTTTTGTGTACTGGAATGGTGGGGTGTGGTGTGGAGCCGTGTGGAGCAGTGTGGTGTGGTGTGGTGTGGAGTGATGTGGTGTGGTGTGGTGTGGTTTCCTATAAAGCATTGTGGTGTGGTGTGTTATGGTTTGTTGTGGAGTGGTGTGGTGTAGGGTGGTGTGGAGTTGTGTTGAATGGTGTGGTGCAGTGTGGAGTGATGTGTTGTGTTGGCATGTGGAGCTGTGTGGTGTTTTGTCTTGTAGTGTGGAGCTTTATGGTATGGTGTGGAGCAGTGCGGTGTAGATTGGTGTAGTGTGGAGAACGGTGGGTGTGGTGTGGTGTGGTGTGGAGCTGTTTGGTGTGGTGTTGTGTGTTGTAGAGTTGTGTGGTGTGGTGTGGAGTGGTGTGGTGTGATGTGTGTTGTGGTGTTTTGTGGTCTGGAGTGGTGTGGTACTGTGTGGTTTGGAGTGGTGTGCTGTGGTGTTGAGTGATGTGTTGTAGTGTGGTGTGACGTTGTGTGGTATGCTGTGGTGTGGAGAGTTGTATTATCATGTGTGGTATGAAGCGGTTTGGTGTGTGGTGTGGAGTGTGGTGGGGTGGTGTGGTGCATGGAGTGTGGACATGTATATTTTGTGGTGTGATGTGGTGTAATATGGAGTGTTGTGGTGTGGTGTGGTGTGTTGTGTAGGGATGCAGTGTCATGTGTTATGGTGTAGAGGAGTGAGTTATGGTGTGCGGTGTGCAGGTCTGTGGTGTAGTGTGTTGTGGTGTGGGGTGGTGTGGTATTTTGTGGTATGGTGTGGTGTGGAGTCATGTGGTCTGGTGGGTGTGGTCTGGTGGGTGTGGTGTGTAGTACTGTGGTGTGGTGCAGGGTGTGTGTTGTGGTGTGTTGTGGTGTGGTGTGCAGTGGTGTGGTGTTTTGTGGTGTGTTGTGGTTTGGTGTGTTGTGGTGTGGTGTGGTATGATACATGGTGGTGTGGTATGGAGTGGTGTTTTGTGTTGTTGTATGATAAGGGGTTTTGTAGTGTGTTTTGGTTTGGAGCAGTTTGGTGTGGTGTGGTGTGGAGCAGTTTGGGGTGAGTAGAGCAGTGTGGTGTGGTGTTTTGTTGTCTGGAATGGTATGGTGTGTGTCATTTGGTGTGGTTTGCTGTGGTGTGGTATAGAGCGGTGTGGTGTGGTGTGGTATGTGTGGTGTGGCGCAGAATGGTGTGTTTTGGTGTCATGTGGGGTGGCGGTGTGTGGTGTGGAGTCGGGTCATATGGTGCGGTGCGGTAAGTATTGACTGCTAAAATGTGGTGTGGAGTGGTGTGATATGAAGTGGTGTGGTGTGATGTGGTTTGGAGCAGTGTGGTGTGATATGCTGTGGTGTGGAGTGGTGTGGTACACTGTGGAGTGTTTGGTGTGGTGTGGAGTGGTATAGGGTGGAGTGGTGTGATGTGGTAGGGTGTGGAGCGGTGTGGTATGGTGTGTTGTGGAGTGGTTTGTTGAGAGGCGTGGTGTGTTGTGGTGTGGCTTTGTGTGATTTGGTGGGGTGTGATGTCGAGTGGTGTGGTGTGGTGCATTGTGCTTTGGAGCATTGTGGTGTGGTGTGGTGCGGTGTAATGTGGTGTGGTGCCGTGTGGGGTGGAGTGGTGTGGTTTGGTGTCGAGTGGTGTTGTGTTGTGTGCTGCGTGTCGTGTGGTGTGCAGTGATTTGGTGTGTTGTGGCATTGTGTGGTATGATATGGAGTGGTGTGGTGAGGTGTGGTGTGCTGTACTGTGGTGTGGTATGATAAGGTGTGTTGTGGTGCAGTGTGGTGTGGAGCAGTGTGGTGTGGTGTAGGGTGGAGTGGTGTGGGGTAGTGTGGAGCTGTGTTGTGTGGTTTCACATGGTGTGCAGTTCTTTTGAGTGGTGTGGTGTGGTTTGGTGCAGTTTGGTGTGGCATTCAGTGGTTTTCAGTGGAGCTGTGTGGTGCGGTGTTTAGTGGTGTGTAGTGGTGTTTTGTGGAGAGGGGTGGTGTGGTTTGGAGTAGCATCGTGTGGTGTGTCATAGAGCAGTGTTGTGTGGTTTGAAGTGGTATGGAGTGCTTAGGTGTGGTGTGGTGTGTTGTGCAGCAGTGTGGTGTGTAGTGGTGTGGTGTGTGGTGTGGTGTGGTGTGGCATGGAGTGGAGTGGTGTGGTATGGTGTGCAGTCATGTTGTGTGGTGTGCTATGGTGTGGAGTGGTTTGGTATAATGTGGTGTGTTTGGTGTGGTGTGGTGTGTTGGTGTTCAATGTGGCATGGTATGGTGTGATGTGTCATAGAGCAGTGTGGTTTGGTTTGGAGTGTTATGGAGTGCTTTGGTGTGGTGTGTGGTGTGTTTTGCAGTGTTCTGTGTTGCTGTGGTGGGGTCTGTAATGTTGTGTGCTGTGGTTTGTTCTGGGGTTGTATGTTGTGGTTTGGTGTACAGTGGTGTGGAGTTGTGTGTAGTGGTGTGTTATTTTGTGGTGTGTTTTGTGTGGCTTGGAGTGGTGTGGAGTGGTGTGGTGTGTTGCAGTGTGGCGCATTGTTGCATGGTGTGGTTGGGTGTGGAGTCATGTGGTGTTGTGTGGAGTGGTGTGTTGTGTGTGGTGTGGTGTGCAACAGTCTGGTATGTGGTCATGTGTTGTGGTTTGGTGTGGCATGATATGGTGTGGTGTGTTGTGTTGTTGTATGGTGGGTTTGGTGAGTGTGAAGTGCTGTGGTGTGGTGTGGTGTGGTATGGTGTGGTGTGATTTGGTTTGGGGTCGAACGGTGTGGGGTGGTGTGGTGCAGTGTGGTGCAGTGTGGCGGGCTGTGGAGTGGTGTCTTATGGTGTTGAGTTGTGTGGTGTGATGTGTGGTGTGGTGTTTTCTTGTCTGGAGTGGTGTGGTGTCGTTTGGAGTGGTGTGCTGTGGTGTGGTGTCATGTGGTGTGGTGTAGTGTAGTGTGACTTGGTGCATTGTGGTTTGGTGCAGTGTGTAGTGGAGTGTTGTGGTGTGGTGTGAAGTGGTGTGTTATGTGGTGTAGAGTGGGTGGTGTGGTGCAGTGTGGTGTATTTGGACTCATATAGTGTGGTGTGTTGTGGTGTGATATGGACTGGTGTGATGTGGTGTGGTGTGGTGTGGTGTGGAGCGGTGTGGAGTGGTGTGCTATGGTCTGGAGTGGTTTGGTATTGTGTGGTGCATTTTATGTGGTGCAGGGTGGTGTGGTGTGGGATGGTGTGGTGTGGTTTGGTGTGGAGCAGTGTGTTGTGTTGTTGTGTGGTGTGGAGTGCTGTTTTGTGCTCTGGAGTGGTGTGGTCTGATGTGTGGTGTGGTGTTTTGTGTTCTTGAGTGGTGTGGTGTTTTGTGGTCTTGAGTAGTGTGGTGTTTTGTGGCTTGGAGTGGTATGCTGTGGTGTGGTGTAGTGTGATGTGGTGTAATTCAGTGTGTCACATGGTGTGGTGCAGTGTGGAGAGTAGTGTTGTGGTGTGTGGTGTGAAGTGGTGTGGTGTGTGGTGTGGAGTGGGTTTGTGTGGTGTGGTGCAGGGTGTGTGGATTTGTATAGTGTGGTGTGAAATGGAGTGGTGTGGTGTGATGTGGTGTGGTGTGGAGTGATGCAGTCTTGTTTGGTGTGTTATGATGTGGAATAGCATGGAGTTCTTTGGTGTGGTATGGTGTGTTGTACTGCAGTGTGTGGTGCTGTGGTGTGTTGTGTGCTATTGGTGGGTGTGTTGTGCAGTGGTTTGGTGTTGTGTGGTTTGTAGTGGTGTGTTTTGTGGTGTGTAGCCGTGTGGTGTGATGCGGTCTGGTGTGGTGTGGTGTGGAGTGGTGTGGTGTGGTGTCGAGCTGTGTGGCTTGGTGTGGTGTGATGTTGTAAGGTGTGCAGTGGTGTGGTGTGGTAGGTGTGGAGCTGTGTGTTGTGGTGTGGTGTGTTGCGGTGTGGAATGGTGTGGTGTTGAAGTGTGGTGTGCTGTGGTGTGGTTTTGAGTGGTTTAGTTTGGTGTGCTTTGGTGTGGTGTTTTCTGGTGTGTTGTGGATTGGTGACGTGTGGTTCATTGTGATGTGGTATGGAGGGGTATGGTCAGGTGTGGAGCATTGTCGAGTGGTGTGGTTTGGAGAGGCAAGGTGGGATGTGGTGTTTTGTGGTGTGAAGTGGTGTGGTGTGGTGTGTAGTGCTGTTGTTTTATGGGTGTGGTGTCGTGTGATGAGGTGGGGAGTGCTATGGTGTGTTGTGGAGTTTTGTGGTGTGCTGTGGTGTGTTGTGGAGTGCTCTGGTGTGGTGTGGAGCAGTATGGAATGGTTTCGTGTGGTGTTGAAAGGTGTGGTGTAGTGTGGTGTGGAGTGGTGTGGTGTTGTGTGGTGTGGAGTTGTTTGGTGTAGCGTGGTGTGATGTGGTGTGGTGTGAAGTGGAGTGGTGTCATGTGGAGTGGTATGTTGTGGGATGTTGGGTGTGGTGTGATGTGCAGTGGTGTCATGTGCTGTGGTGTGGTGTGGTATGATATGTTGTGGTGTGGTGTGGAGTGGTGTGGAGTGGTGTGGTATCGTGTGGTATGAAAAGGTTTTGTGTGCTGTGTGGTGTGGAATGGTGTGGTGTGGTGTGGTGTGGAGTTGTGTGCAGTGGTGTGGAGCGGTTTGGTGCGGTTTCGCTTGGTGATGGGTCCTTATGAATAGTGTCATATGGTGCAGTCCTGTTTGCTATGGTCTGGAGTTGTGTGGTTTGGAGCAGTGTGGTGTGGTGTGGAGTGTTGTGAAGTGTTGTGGAATGGTGTTGTGTGGATAGGGGGGGTGTGGTGTGGAGTGGTGTGTTGTGGTGTGTCATAGGGTGATGTGGTGTTGTGTGGAGCGGTATGAACTGCTTTGGTGGTGTGTGGTGTGTGGTGCAGTGGTGAGGGGTGGTGTGGTGGTGTGCGTGGTGCTGTGTGGTGTAGTGTGACATGGTGCGGTGTTGTGTGGTTTGGAGTGGTGTGCTCTGGTGTGGTGTGGTGTCGTGATGTGTGTTGTGGCATGGTGTTGTTTGGTGTATTGTGGTGCAGTATGGAGTGGTGTGTTGTGTTGTGGTGTGGTGTGCAGTGGTGTGGTGTGGTTTGGAGTGGTGTGGTGTGTAGCAGTGTGGTGTGGTGTGGAGC
>JAQZBX010056605.1:0-18163 GCA_029593785.1 Cabassous unicinctus
TTGAGCAACATCTTTGTCCTTTCTTAGAGTATTGGGTAACTTTCTGATCTTCTCCACTTGATCTGGATTAACACCCAGCTCACAGCAACTCACTCTGAGCAGTTCTTGGTAGGTGAGCTCCTGTTGGTTCAGTTCAATTTCAATGAAATCATTTTCTCGAAGTGATGGTTTCTGAATCCTCACCTTCAGTACCAGCTCTTGCATATTAAACGGAAATGCTCAGGTAAAGAAAAATGGCTTGAATGCTGGCGCAGCTCCTGTGTACGTCCCATTTTGAGGTTCCAGAGACACTGGTGGCTTGGATGGGGCAGAAGAGAAGAGGGAGCATCTCTGACTCTCTGGTGGCTGACAAACAGGAACTGGTTTTGTGCTTTCAGGTGTTCCAAGTATGGCAGAGAGGTCAGACACATCACCATTCTGAACCAGTGTCAAGGACGTGTGGTCCCGTGGAAAGGCCCCTAGCAGGGGAGATTCCCCAGAGGGAAGCAATGGCGGCCAGCCATCTGGGCGGGTGATGCAGGAGGTGTGGAAGGGCCCCTGTTCTGCAACTAGGCTGAATCCTCTGCTGTAGGGATGTGTATAAAAGGGAAGGCTGCATTGGCCAAATAGTTGGGAACAAAGGGCATTTCTGGCTCCTTCAGCTGGGGAGGCCATTGTCGTCATCTTCTTCCACTCCCATAATCTTCTTGATTTCTCTCCTTGATGTCAACTGGACTGGCATTTCTCCCTTTGTGGTAAGAATCTCTTTGTCAGCTCCTGATTTTAACAGGTAAGAGACAACCTGACCATGATTGCGTTTACGTGCCCAGTGTAAACAGGTCCAGCCATTGACTTCATTTTGGGAGTTCACATCCACCCCACTCTCCACCAGTTTCTGCACCTCCCAAATGTTCCCCAAGGCCAAGGCCTCACGCAGCCTCTCCTGCTGCACCTTCTGCTCTAGGAGGGTGCTCATCTTCCCCTCAACCCCAGGCCCTGGCCCCGGCTCACACGCCCGGCCTGTCCCACCTGAAACCTGTCAACACCTGCTGCCTCTTCTACCACGGGCTCCTGGCCATGGGGAGGGAGCACAGTGCTCGCCCACCCTGCCCGCGCCTGGCCTGGGGCTTCTGCTCCCTTTCACGGGCTGCTTGTGGCTTCCCTGCTACTACTGACCCACAGGCACAGGCCTCCTACCAGGACGCACCTCCGGAAGCTTTTTAATTTCTTAACAAAGTCATTTGAAGAGCAAAAGTGTTTAATTTTGAAGAACTCCCATTTATCTATTTTTTCTTTCTTTGCTCATTCTTTGAGTTCTTCCATGCTGCCATATGCAACCCAATCTCATTTCTTCTTTCAACTGAATAGTATTCTATTTAATGTACATACCACATTTTGTTTATCTATTCATTGGTTGATGGCCACTTGGGCTGGTTAAGTTTTAGCAATTGTGAATAATGCTGTTATGAACATCATTGTGCAAATATCAGTTTGTATCCTTGCTTTCAGTTTTTCTGAATATATATGTATATATATTTATATATATATAATTTTGAAGATGCTTAGATTACATAGATGTTACACAAAAATTACAGGGATTCCTGTCATCTCCACCTCCCAAACCTCCCATAACATCTCACATAAACCTCTTTCATTAGTGTGGCACATCACCTGCAATGGATATACACATCCTGGGGCTTTGCCACTAAGCATAGACCACAGTTCATATCATAGGCCACACTCTCTTCCACACAGTTCTGCATGGTATATGCTACTGTAAAATGGCCTATATCTGTCACTCAGGACAATCCCCAAGTCCTGGCTTTGGTATTACAGTGATATTGGCTTCATAGAATGAGTTTGGTAATGTTCCTTCTTCTTCAATTTTTGGGAAGAGCTTGAGTAAGATTGGTATTAAGTCCTCCTTGAATGCTTTGTAGAACTCAACTGTGAAACCATCTGGTCCTGGGCTTTTCATTTTGTGGTGTTGTTTGAGGACTGTTTCAATCTCTTTACTTGTGATTGCTTTGTTGAAGTCTTCTATTTCTTCTAGGATCAGTGTAGGTTGTTCATTTGTTCCTAGGAATTTTCCATTTCATCCACTTTGTCTAGTTTTTTGATATACAGTTGTTCATAGTATATGGTTTCTTTTATTTCTGTGGAGTCAGTAGTAAAATCCTCATTTTAGTTTTTTATTCATTTATTTGCATCATCTCTTTTTTTTTCTTTGTCATTCTAGCTTAGGGTTTGTCAATTTTCTTAGTCTTCTCGAATAACCAATGTTTGGTTATGTTAGTTCCCTCTATTGATTTTTTTCCCTCAATTTCACTTATTTCTTCTCTGATATTTGTTATTTCTTTCCTTATACTTGCTTTTGGAATAGTTTGTTGTTTGTTTGTTTTTCCCTAGTTCCTCCAGCTGTTATTTAAGTCTTTGATTTCAGCCCTTCTTTTTTTTAATGCAAGCATTGAGGGCTATAAATTTTCCTCTCAGGACTGCTTTTACTGCATCTCATATGTTCTGATATGTTGTGTTCTCATTCATTTGTTTCAAGATATTTATTGATTTCTCTTGAAATTTCTTCTTTGACCCACTGAAAATTTAAGAGTGTCTTGTTTAACCTCCATATATTTGTGAGTTTTCTCTTTTTCAACTCTGGTTGATTTCCAACTTTATTCCATTATGATCAGAGAAAATGTTTTGTATAATTTTGATCTTGTTGAAGTTTTTGAGATCCGCCTTGTGATCCAACATATAGTATATCCTGGAGAACGACCCATGAGCACTTGAAAATAATGTATATCCTGTTTTGTGGTGCAATGTTCTGTAAATGTCTATTAAGTTTTGTCCATTTATCATATTATTCAAGTACTCTATTTCTTTATTGATTCTCTGTGCTGATGTTCTATCCAATGCTGAGAAAGGTGTATTGAAGTCTCCAACTATTATTGTACAGAAATCTATTTTTCCCTTCAATTTTGCCAGTGTTTGCCTCATGTATCTTGGGGCATCTTTGTTAGGTGCATATACATATACATTTATATATGACTGCTATTTCTTCTTGTTGAATTGCCCTTTTTATTAATATATAAAGTTCTTCCTTGTTTCTAATAACAGTTTTGCTTTTAACATCTATTTCCTCTGATATTAGTATAGCTACTTCAGGGTTTTTTTTGTTTTGTTTTTTTGTTTTTTGGTTTCTGCATGAGTGGAATGTCTTTTTCCAAACTTTAACTTTCAATCTTTTGGTATCTTTGGGTCTAAGGTGAATCTCTTCTAGACAACATATAGATGTCTCATATTTTTTTAATCCATTCTGCCAGTTTGTGTCTTTTGACTGGGGAGTTTAATTCATTAAAATTCAATGTTATTACTTTAAAGGCAATTCTTATTTCACCCATTTTGCCTTTGGGTTTTATCTGTGTTATTTTATTTTCATCACTCTTTTAATACTTTTAGTTACTTTTACTGATATAATCACCATTTCTAGGCTTTCTTCCAAGCGACTCTCCCATGTCTTTTGTCTTCAGGCTGTAGCATTCCTTTTAGGATTTCCTGCAAAGCCAGTCTCTTTGATATAAACTTTCCTTGTTAAGGAATTTTGCATTTATATTCATGATAGTATTGGTCTGTAATTTTCCTTTGTCATAGTATATTTATCTGGCTTTGGTAATAGGGTAATGTTGGCTTCATAGAGTGACTTTTGTAGCCTTCTTTTCTGTTGAGCAAGATCAGTATTAGGCTATCTTTGAATGATCGGTAGAATTCATCTCTGAAGCAATTTGGTCCTGGGCTTTTCATCTTTAGGAAGTTTGATGACTGTTTCAAAGTCTTTACTAGCGATTGGTTTGTTGAGTTCTTCTACTTCTTTTAGGATCGCTGTATGTTGTTCTTGTCTTTCTATCTAGGAATTTGTCCAATTTGTCTTTATTGTCTAATTTTTTTGACATATAGTTGTTCATAGTATCCTCTTATGATAGTTCTTATTTCTGCATATCAGTAGTAATATCCCCCTTCTCATTTCTGATTTCACATACTTGCACATTCTCTCTTTTCTTTGTCAGTCTAGCTAAAGGTTTGTCAATTTTGTTCATCTTCTCAAAGAGCCAACTTTTGGTTTTGCCGATTCTAGTTTTTTGTTCTCATTTTCATTTATTTCTGCTCTGATCTTGATTATTATTTCTTTCCTTCAGCTTAGATTGAGATTAATTTGCTGTTCATTTTCTAGTAACTCCTGGTGTGCAGTTAGGTCTTATATTTTAGCTCTTTCTTTTTTTAATGTAACCATTGAGGGTATAAATGAGGGTGCTGGATACAACTGGATGTGTTTGTATAACAAAGCTGTTAACTGCTTTTAAATCAAGAACCAACCAGTAAGTGCCTTTGGGCTATTTTACAGGAAGAACGGGCATGTTGCAAGGATATTGGCAGGGGATTAGTTGGCCATTCTCCAATAACTTTTTAATCATGGGTTGTAGGCCTTTAACAGCTTTTTCTTTCTATGACAGTAGGGCTGGCTTGTATTATAAGCAATGGAAACTGGGGGAATGTGGAGGGCCCATCTGTGTAACCCAGTTTCACAGACTACAGGATTTATTTTACTATTGATTTCCTGAGGTATGCCTGTTAATGAGCCATCTAGAGCCTTATTTAGAATCTTGACTTAAGTTCAGGCTCCACATTCTTCCTTTGAGAGTTGGGCTACAGATATCTTAGAGGTTTTATTTACCCTTACTAGTTGTATGCATACCCCCAGGGTAAGAAGAAAGTCCTATCCCAGTAAGGGGATAGGACACTCAAGGACAATTAAAAATTGATGGCTTAATATTAGTTCTTCTATTTGACACATGAGAAACTCAGTAAAGGACTTAATTTTAGGCTTACCATTAACACCCACTACCAGAAATGTTTGGAAAGAGGGATGTTTGGAGTGACAGGTAAGAAATGAATGGCTGGCTCCCATATCAATTAAAAAGTTCATTCTTACTTGCCATGCCAAAGCTCACCCACGGCTCCTCCAGGTTGATATTCCATGGAGTTGTCCAATGAGCCACTTTTTGCCTGGGCCCATCAGTTCTTCCTAGTCATTGCCATAAGGGCAATTGGTCATGCTCCATCCCCTTCCAAGGTGCAATACACTCCAGAGACCAATAGACTGTTTTCCTGCATGAGGGGCAGGGTCTGGGGGGCTCCCTGTGGGTTTGCGGTGGTTTAGAGCAGACTTTCTTCCAGTGGCCAAGCTTTCCACAGTTGAAGCAGTATCTTGATGCTTTGGAGCTTGAGCTGGGGTGACCCAAGGTGGCAGGCCACTGTCCATTGTGACTGCTGTTAAGTGAGGTCTCTGCTTGTTCTCCTTACCTTCAAATCCTCCATGACCTTGTCGCAGTTGTTGAAGAAAGAAAAGATTATTCTAAGAGAATTGATTGGGGTTTGTGGTCCTAGCACTAGCTTTTGGAGCTTTGTTCTAATACCTGGAGCTGACTGACCAATAAAATAGGTTTCATCATTATCTTCCCTTCCAGTGAGTCAGGATTAACCTGTATATATTTTCTCTTAGTTTCCACTCATCTCCCTTGGATTAGTGCAGGGTTTTCTTTTCTTGCTGGGTTATTTCTTGCAGCTCATTATGGTTAACAGACTTGATGGCCGACTTTATCATTCCCTCTAGTAAACATGGTATCACATGACCTCTTTTCCTTAAGTCTGCTTGTCCCTTTTGGAAGTCCAGTTAGGGTCAGTATTTGGGATTGACATGGTCCCTACAAAATGTTGCTGAGGCTGTTGGGCTGCCAACTCATCAGCATGGCCCTGAGCCTCCTCTCAAATGCAATATTTTTCTTCACAGGTGCAGCATACGTATAGGATAACATGCATATCTCCCCATGTTAGCTCAAAATTCAGAACCAAGTTCTGAAATTCCTCGGTTAATTTAGGTGAGTCCTCTGAAAATATCCCCAATTGTTTATTACATTGAGCTAAAGCTGTCAGGGAGAAGGGTACATGGACTCTAATTTTTCCCGTCTCCATTTGCTACTTCCCTTACAGGTATAGGCCATTCTCAGGTCCCTTGGTAAGGTGAAAAGTTCCACTTCCGGTGACTCCTGTTGGACCAGCATTGAGCACATAAAGTGGGGGAAGGAAGCTGGAGGTGAGTTCAAGGGAGCCTTAAATCAGGAACCTTAAGTTCAGGCACCTCAGGCTCAGGAACCTCAGGCTTGGGGACTTCAGGCTCTGGAACCAGGTTGCAATGCAGGGGAGAACTGAGGAGTGTGTCTTCTAAGATATCACCCTCCTTTTCAGGTTCTCTCTGTTCAGGTTCCTTTTCATCTGGCTCATTTTTCTCTGGTTCTTCCTTTTCTGGATCTTTTTTCTCTGGCTCTTCCTTTAATGAGTCCTTTATTCTGGGAATGCGTTCACTTCCTGAGCATAATATAACCTGCAAAACCCATTTAAACTTCTGTTATGAAATAGATCCATAAAGAGTTGGACTTATGGAATCTCTGGCTGCTTCCCTTCCCTTTTACACAGGAAGTCTAACTGCTAGAGAGAGATATAATTTAGAGTGCCATTGGCAGGCCATTGTTGGCCATTTTCAAGGCAGGATTGCAGCCATGCAGTGTTACAGAAGATCGATTTCTTTTCCCTCAACCGTTTGTTGGGCAAGCTTGTCCAGTTCTTGAGATTACACTCCAGTGGGGAGTCTGCTGGTATGCTTGAGGCTGTGCCCATTACTCTAGTGAAAATGGAGATTTTGTCAGCCAATCTGGTGTCTCAGATTCCAGGACTGACTAAACTTTTAAACTCCAAGCCAAAGCTGCCAAGTTCCTAGGCCTTGGAAGATGTCTGGAGCTGCTGCTCTGGTTCTCAGTGTCCTGAGGACTCGGAGCTGTGCTATTGGGCATCCTGTGGGAAATTGAGTATTTGGAGATGTTTAGACCTGGGTTCTGGACCAAAGCAACCAAAACAAGTTAATTTTCCTAGAAAAGGAGCTGGTTTGAAGCATTTCTTTTGTCTTCCTGTTGCAGAGGTCTTAGGAATTGGTCTCATTTTATGGCCACTGCCAGGGAGTTTTGAAGTTAATCCTGACATTAAAAGTCCCTTAAACAATATGTGGGTTTATTTCTGGACTCAATTCAATTCCATTATTCCATATTTCTATCTTTAAACCAATGTCACAGTATCCGGATTACTGTACTTTGTACTAAGTTTTGAAGTTGAGACATGATGAGTCGTCCAGATATTTTTCCTTTTCAAGATTGTTTTGGCTACTCTGGGTCCCTTGTATTCCTTCTATGAATTTTAGCATCAATTCATCAATTTCTGTAGCAAGGCAGCTGTAATTTTGATAGATATTACACTGACTCTGAAGGTCAATTAAGTCATTGATCTATGAATATAAGATGTTCTTCCCATTTATGTAGGTTTTATATAATTTATTTCAACAATGTTTTGTAGTTTTAAGTGAATGCAGCTTATAGTTATTTGGTTAAGTTTATTCTTAACTTTTTTGATGCTGTAGCAAATAAAATTGTTTTATTAATTTCACTTTCTAAATTTTCACTATCAGTGTATAGAAATACAATTGACTTACATTAAAAGAAAAGTACATTAAGAAATTAAAGATTAATTTCTCTGTCTCTTGCCAGCATATGGACTCGGGGATCTCAAGGCAATCTCAGGGCCTCCTGGGTGCTGAGAAGGAACAGAACTTTACTGCGCTACTAACTGTGGGACCAAAACCTCACTAGCAAATGCATTTTAAGTTTCTAAGACATTCCAAAGCATCTCAAATGCCCAAATGACGACAGCAGTAGTTGAAAGATTAAGGGTGCTTCTAATTAAAAGGAGTTAACTAGTTGCCTAAGGAAACAATACAGAAGGTGACAGCCATTATGAACTCAAAGAGAGGGTCTGGTAGGTTTCCAGCAGACTCCTGCTTAACCCTGGCCTCATGCTTAGTCAGGTTTTAAGGGTGGTTTCACCTGTCACCCATGTGCCTTGGATTTACATGGCATGAGGGTTTCCCCCTGCCACCTATGAAAAGGGAGCCATAAGTCTGGAGAGACCAAATTTATGTCCTGTGGGAGCCTACCCAGGAACTCTTTTAAAATGGCAGAAGGGGATATGGCAAATAACCAAAAGAGGGCACAGATAGGCTATTATTAAAAGTTTAGACTCAATAGTCCCTGCTGAGTGTTGGGGAGAGTTATCTGCTTCTAGTTCTCCTGGCTGACTCCAAAATGAAGTTGGGGGATGCTGGATTCCTTTAGGTTCTTGGCTATGTTACATAAAAGAATTTAAGAATATGACAGTAAATTTAGTTAGGCCAGTAAAAATAGTTTATTGAGAAATGAGAGAAAAGTACAGAAGTACACCCCAGATGTAGATGTGGGCTTTTCCAGACATAGAGAGGGCATTTGGGGTTGGGGTGTCACCTTTATTAATTCATTCCTCCCCTTTCCTAATGTTGGAGGAGGAGCCCCAGCTACTTGCTGTTCTGATTGGTTAACCCACCTGTTAGTTTTCAGAGGGCCAATGATAAGGTCTTTTGTTTGGAGTTATCTAGGAGCAATAGGGATGCCTGTTTGCAGCTTTCTTGGGACTTCCTTTGACAATGGAAAAAGTTCCAAGTGGGACCTCATGGCTAAGATCTCAGAAGGGTCTTTCTGGCTTTATTCTTGGTAGCAGAATTCCTCAGGGTTTTCCTGGCAGTGTTTCACAGCTATATTCTGTGTTGGGTCTCTGCTGTGACTGAAGTCTTCCTCTTTCCCTATAGTAACTTTCCTTGGTTTTCATTGATTAGTTGTCTTAAATCTTGAATCTCATCTGATTATTTGGTTTGGTCCTTTGGCTGGGCCATCTCTTCTTTTTTCTTAGTATGGCTTGTAATTTTTTGCTGATGTCTAGACATCTGAATATGCTGGTGAATTTACTCTGATAGTCCATTTTTTTCTCTTGCATAATAGTTCTTTTCAAGGCTCTTCTTTGTTTTTTAATTCCTTATTCTAATTCTTTAAAATTGCCCAGCTTATGTTATCAAAATTGGATCAGGGACTCACTAATGGGTGCAGGTATTTTTCCCAGAGGTTTGGGATAAGAGAGACCTAAAAGCAGTTTTTCTTCTTGCAATTTCTTGGCCAGCTAGCAGATGGTACTCATTGTTGAACATTTCCTCAGAGATGTCTCTTTCAACCCCTGCTGACCAGTGTTCCTGATTGGGCCAAAGCTTAGATTCAAAGCAGGTTCTGCTGGCCAAATTCACTGAAGATAAACCACTCCCCTTCTTCCACTGCACCCTCACTTCCATTCAGGTAGACGTCTGCTCCCCTGTTGGTCAGCTAAAGTTAGGAACATGTGTTTACCAGGATAAACACTTTGACAGTGGAGGCTGTGGGCAATTCTTAACTGCCACAGGGGGTTAGTCACAGTTGTAGTTTCATCTCTCTGTCACTCACCCTCCTGGTGGTTTTGCAGCACTCTCCTGGTCTGCTAACCCCAAAGTAGATCCCTCATACAGCTTTTTGCCCTTTCTTCATTGTTTTTTTTTGAACAAGTTGAGCCCTTTCTGCCTACTACAATACCATCTGCCTGCATCATAGTGTTTTGATTACTGTAGCCTGGTAATACATTTTAAAATTGGGAAGAGTTAGAGCTCTAGCATCCTTCTGTTTTAGGATGTTTTTGGCTATTTGTTTTTGGTCTTCTATACAAATTTACTGATTGACTTTTCTACTTCTTCGAAGATGTCTTTTGGAATGTGACTGAGATTACATTGAATCTGTAAAACACTTTACGTAGAATTGACACTGTAGCAGATTGATATTGTTTATGAATTCCGAAAATAGATATTGGATTTTGTTTGTAAACTGCTCTGTCCCTCTGGGCATTTTAGATAGTATTAAATTCAGATTTTTTTCACTTTTACATGATTAAATTGTGATTAGGGCTTTGATTCAGCTATGTCAGTGGGCCATTGAGAAAATGACATGGTAGAAGAGACAGTTTTAGTTTTTGATGCTGGAGCACTGGGATGTACATACACAGAGAAGAAGAACACAGAGGAAGAGAGACAGCTCATTAGAGGCAGCAGAGGCCCTGGGAAGAGAGATGAGCCTGATATTCTACAGCTGACCATAGGAAGAGAATGAGCAACTGAGCCCAGAAAGAAAGAAGCCCCAGAGAGAATGAGCCTTATACAAGCCTACAGCTGAGATTGGAAGAAGCTGGGACCATGGAACACTAAGAGGAAGAAGGATGGCTGAACCCTCACAGGCATCGCCCACCAGGCTGCATCAACATGAAGCAACAGACTTTGAGTGAGAAAGCAGTTCTTATGGTACCTTGAGTTGGACTCTTTAGGGCCTTGTGACTGTAAGATTCTCCCTAAATAAATACATTTTATAAAAGCCAACAGAATTCTAGTACTTTGCATCAACACCTGTTTGTCTGACTAATACAGATATCTGAACAATTTTTAGTCTTAAAATCCATGAACATGGAATATCCTTCCATTTATTTATGTCTTCTTTGAGTACTTTCAGTAATGTTTTACAGCTTTTTTAGTATAAATCCTTTACAACACTGGTTAAATTGCATCCTAATTATTTGATTTTTTATATTTGCTCTAGTATATGGAATTTTGTTACAGATTTTAACTTAAAATTGTTAATTACTAATATAGAGAGGTATCAATGAATTTTTGTTTTGATATTGTACCCTCCACTTTGCTGAATTAGTTATTAGATCTTAGCATTGCTATGGATTTTGAGAATTTTCCATATATAGGATCACATCATCTGCAAACAGGGATAGTTTTACTTCTTCCCTTCCAATAAGTATTCCTTTTATTTCTTTTTCTTGCCTAATTTCTCTGGCTAAACCTGACACTAAAACTTGGAATACTACTGAATTAGTCAGCCAAAGGGGTGCTCATGCAAAATACAGAAATCTGTTGGCTTTTATAAAGGATATTTATTTGAGGTAGCAGCTTACATTTACCAGGCCATAAAGCATAAGTTACTTCCCTCAGAAAAGTCTGTTGCCACGTGTTGGAGCAAGATGGCTTTCGACATCTGCCAAGAGTTCAGGTTTCCTTGGTTCCTCTCTTACTAGGGCTTGTTTCTCTTCAATCCCAGCTGCACCTGCTTTCTCCCCAAGACTAGTTACGGGCTATCAGGTGACTGGCTCTGTCTCTCTCCCCGGGGCTTGAGTCTCTCTGGGCTCAGCTGCTCTGCTTTTCTGTGTGCTTACTTCCTGGGGCTCTAGCATTAAAGAGCCAACTCTCTTCTTTGTAATGTAGTTTTCTTTGTTAGTCCCCTCCACAAAGGTGCCAGGGACTCAACATACTACTGATGTAGCCCAATCAAAACCCTAATCATAATTTAACCACATCCAGGAAAAACCAGTTTACAAACATAATCCAATATCTATTTTTGGAAATCATAAACAACATCAAACTACAGCAACTCCTGTTGGCATTGAGTGTACATTTTTTTCCATGCATATGAAGTTAGCTGTGGGATTTTCATATAAGACATTTATTATTTGGGTTAATTTACTCTTATTCTTAGGCTTTTGAGTGTGTTTATAATAAGGATGCTGGATTTTGTTAAATTAATTTCCTGCACCAATTTAGATGGTGATGTTTTTATTTTGTTTGTTTTTGTTTTTACTTCATATTATTAATATGATGTATTACATAAATTGATTTTCTTATTTTGAACCACCATTGCATGCTTGGGATAAATCTCACTTGATGGTTGTGTATATTTTTAGATGCGCTATTGGAATCTCTTTAGTAGTTTTATTGAATATTTTTGCATCAATATTCATAATTTTATTGTGGTGTCTTTATCTGGCTTTGATGTTTGTGTGATGCTCAACTCAATAGAATGAGCTTTGTAGTATTCCCTTTTGTTCAATATTTTTTGTGGAATATGGGAAGGACCGGTATCTTTGAATGTTTCATGAAATTTATCAATGGACACTTCATTTTCTTTGATTTTTTGTGTTGGTAGGATTTCACTATTACTTTGACCTCTTTATTTGTTTTTTGGTCTGTTGAATTTTTCTCTTTCTTCTTGAGTCAATATAGCAGTTTGTGTGTTTCTAAGAATTTGTCCATTTCACCTAATTTATCTGTTTTGTCGGGGCACTATGGTTCATAGTATCATCTTGTACTCCGTTCTCTTACTGTGGGATGTATGGTAATGTCGCCCTTTCATTTTTTACTTTAGTTTTTTTCTGTCCTTTCTCTTTTTGTCTTTCTCAGAATAGCTAAAATTTTATCAATACTATTGATCTTTACAAAGATACAGCTTTTGATTTCATTGAAATTCTCTATTGTGGTTTTATTTTCTATTTCATTTGGCTCCACTATAATCTCTGTAATTGCATTCCAATTGCTCCTTGTGGATTTATTTTGCTCTTATTTCTATTACCTCATGTTGTGATATTGGTCTCATATTTGAGATATTTCCCTTTTTTCTGTAATAATTCAGAGCTGTAAACTTCCCTCTCACTACTGTTTTTCGCTGCAGCTGTAAGATTTGGTTTGTTTGTTTTTTGTAATTTGCCTCAAGATATTTTCTAATTGCCTTTGTGATTTATTCTTTGACCCAGTGGTAGTTTAAGAGTGTACCCTATAATTTCTTTATACAAGGGAATTTTCCAATTACCCATCTGATATTGATTTCTAGCATCAACTGTATGTTGTCAGAGATGATTCATTGTACAAATTCAATCTCATAACTAAGATTATTAAGTCTTGTAATGTGATCTAGGACATGGTCTATTTTGAAGAATGAACTATGTGCACAAGAGAAGAATGTGTATTATAACCTTTGGGATGAAGTGATCTACATACCCATCTAAGCTTAGACTGATTATATTATTGCTCAGTCTTCCATTTTCTTATCAATTTTCTATTATAAAATTATATCCATTATTAAATGTTGTATATTGAAGTCTGTTATTAGATCATAGAACCATCTCCTTCTCCTTTTAAAAGTCAATATTAATGCTTCATTATTGTGGATCTCTGCTGTTTCAATGCATGTGTATTTATAACTGTTAAATATTTTTGTTGAATTGCCCACTTCATCATTATCTAGTCAACTCTTTTGTCCCTTTTAGCAGTTATGTATTTGAAGAATACTTTATCTGATATTTGTACAGTTACCTTCATTACTATTTGCATTTAATATGTTTTCAGCAATCTCGTGTCTATGAATTTAAGTTGAGTTTCTTGTAATAAACATATAGTCTTAACCATTCTTCTGTCTCTGCCTTTTGATGGGGATTTTACTCCATTTTCATTTGTAGTAACTACTGATAATGCAAAACCTCCATCTGCCGTTTTTAATATTTGCATTTTTTGCTTTATAACTATTTCTCCCTCAATTCTTATATTAATGTATATTTTCACATTCATTCTATATTTTCTATTGTAGTATGTTCAGTCCCTTTTAATTCCTTCTTGTTTATTTTTTCAGGTATTCCCTCTGTGTTTACTACTGTGCTTAAATACAACACTGTAAATCTATAACTATCTCATTTGATTTGATACTGTCTTAATTTCAAAATATACACAAATATTGTTCCTATCCCCACCATCCCAACAGTTTAATGTTATACTTTTTACAATATATAACTTTACACATTAAATACACTAAACAATATAATTGCATTTATTTTTTCTGTTGCCAACATTTTTATTTCTCCATCATTTCCTTACTCTATTTAGCTAATTGAGCTTGTTTTCCTTCCTTCCTTCCTTCCTTCCTTCCTTCCTTTCTTTCCTCCCTCCCTCCATCCCTCGCTCCCTCCCTCTTTCCTTCCTTTCTTCCTTCCCTTCTTCCTTCCTTCCTCCCTTCCTTCCTTCCTTCATTCCTTCCTTCCTTCCTTTCCTCCCTCCCTCCATCCCTTGCTCCCTCCCTCTTTCCTTCTTTTCTTCCTTCCCTTTTTTGTTCCTTCCTTCCTTCCTTCCTTCCTCCCCCCCTTCCTTCCTTCCTTCCTTCCTTCTTTCTTCCTTTTAAGAGAAGTTATGAGTTTATAAAACAATCATGCCTAACATACAGAATTCACACATATCACCATGTCACTGACACCTTGCATTATTTTTGAATACTTGTTAAATATGTTGAAAAAGTAGCACCAAATTAGTACTGCTAACTGTAGTCCATAGCTTACATTTGGTGTATTTTTCCCATGTACATATACTATGTATATGTATTGTATATGTGTTATTGCTCATGATGGAACATTCTCATATTTGTAAAGTTAACAGTAGTCCACCATCCACCACAGGGTTCACTGTGCTATAAAGTCCCATGCCTGGTAAAATCAGTGCAAAGTGTGCACTCAGTTGTTCTCCATTTCATCACAAAGTGGTGTTGTAATCACTTCAGTCAGTTTTAAAACATTTTCATTACTCCAAAAGGAGAATAACATCCCATTGTTTTTTAGCATGTTCTTTTTAGGAACTGTGCAAATAAAAAATGATGTCATAATTAAAGTCAGTACAATATAATACTGGGGCTTACAATTACCCATATTGTTAAATTTACCAAACTCTTAATTCTTTATGCTACTTTTATCCAGTATCTTGAGTTTTACTTTTCCATCTGAAGATTTCCCTGTAGCATTGCTAGCAGGTTAGGTCTACTAGTGTTGATCTTGCACAGCCTTTGTTTATCAAGTAATGTGTACATCTCACTGTCATTTATAACACAGTCTTGCCAGATATAAAATTTTCTTTTGAAATTGTTTTCTTTCAGCACTTAAATACTTCATCTCATTTCCTTCATGCTGTCATGGTTTTTGTTGAGAAATCAGCACTCAATTTTATAGGGACTGCCCTTAATATAACATGTTGTTTTTCTCTTGCTGCTTTCAGAACTCTCTTCTCATCTTTGCATTCTACAGTTTTTACTACATAATATCTGGGAATAGTTTTCCTCAAGTATACCTGATTGTTGTTCCTAGTATCCCTGAATGTGAGAGCATGCCTTTCATTAAATTAGAGAAGTTTTCTTATATTATTTCTTGGAATATTCCTCCTGCCTCATTATTCTTTATTCTACAAGTACTCCTGTTATGACTTTATTGGTATTCTTGAAGGTATCCCACATGTCTCTTAGGCTCTGTTCACTGTTTCCCAACTTTTTACTTTCTACTTTTCTGCCTGAATCTTGTAAAATGTACTGTATTTGATTTCACTGACTTCCTTCTATACATCCAACATCAGTTCTTTTCTTTGGTGAATTTTGAAAGATTATCTTGTTCCTTATGATGGACCACAATTTCTTACATCTTTGTAAACTGTTGTTTAACAATGTGCATTTTAACAATTTAATGTTTTAATTATGGGATTTTGTCTCCAAGTTGTCTCTTTTTTTAAGTTTGTATCCAGATGGTTAAATGACAAAAATATCACTGAGTGTGAGCATAGAAGGAAAAAATAAATCAATGCAAAAAAACACCTTTAAACATCTTTGAAAATCATCTCTATGTTGGTTGAAACTCTCTTCCATAGTGTATTTTTCCTATCTGCCTGAATCAAAAGTGTGAGGTGCTCTCCTTTTCTGAGGCTGTGCCTTGTCATGGGCTTATTTGGGGCCTTAGAAATTGCCCTGTTTACTGGAATTGGAATACACCCCATATCCCTATGGAATAGAATTCTTCCCTTCATGATGCTCTATTGTATGACCTAAATTCTAGAACCTTTTACCAGAGACCACTTATAATTATTTGTTTCTTATGCTGCTTTATCTGTCTGCAAGCTGTGTCTCCATGCACCACAAGGTTTGGGAGGAAAAGAATTAAATGGATCTCTTCTGTCATGCATTCTGGCTAACACTGGATAAATTGGAACAAATAAAATTGCACTCCAGTATTCATGTAAGGGTTACACTGCTCCCTTCAAAAGAGTCAATGACCTATGATAAGAACTCGGGTCCATTCCACACTGTGCCAGGGAGTAGATGGTGCAGAGGACAGCTTGCGCTACTGATCAAAATTACATTTTCTTGAGGTAGGACTCTCCCTGTTGCTGAAATCATTTATCAGTTTTATGGCGTTTGGGGGAAAATACTGTGGCACTTTAAGTTATTGTGGACTCCCAAAAGTTATGTTCTTAAGCTAATTTATTCCTGTGCATGTAAACCTATTCAAACTACTGTAGGTGGGAAATTTTTTATTAACTTCCTTCATTAAGGGACTTTGCTTTGATTGTAGGATGCAGGATGGGTCTTTTTTTTTAATAATAATTTTATTTTTAAAAAAGATACCTAGATTATATATGTGTTACATGAAATATATGAGGATTCCCATATGCTCCACTTAACATCATTAAGATCTATCTTATCCAACCTAATCTACAGATTTAATGCAATCCCAATAAAAATCAACACAACATTTTAAAATGAACTGGAAAAAATAACTACAAAATTTATTTGGAAGGGTAAGAGACCCCCAATCACCAAAGACATATTGAAAAAGAAAAATGAAATTGAAGGTATCATACTACTTGACTTTAAAACATACTTCAAAGCTACAGTGGACAAACTGCATGGTATTGGCACAAAGATAGACATACAATCCAATAGAACTGAATTGAGAGTTTTGACATACATCCTCAAATATACTGTCATCTGATATTCGACAAGACCACCAAGCCCACTCAACTGGGAGAGAAAGGCCACTTCAACAAATGATGCTTCGAGAACTGGATATCCATATCCAAAAGAATGAGAGAGGAACACCATCTCACACTTTATACAAAAATCGACTTAAGATGGATCAAAGATCTAAATATAAGAGCCAAGACCATAGAGACCTTGGAAGATAATGTAGGGAAGCATCTACCGGAACTTGTAATAGGAAATAGTTTCAAGAACTTCACACCCAAAGCACAAGCAGTGAAAGAAAACATAGATAAATGCGATCTCCTCAAAATTAAAAACTTTTGCTTCTCAAAGGTAGTTATTAAGAAAGTAAAAAGGCAGCCTACACAATGGGAGAATATATTTGGCAAACATATATCTGATAGGAGCCTAATATCCAGCATATTTAAAGAAATCCTTCACCTCAAATATTAAAAGACAAACAACCAATTTAAGAAACGGTCAAGTGACCTGAAAAGACACTGTTCCAAGGAAGAAATACAAATAGCTAAAAAGCACATGAAAAAAATGCTCAACATCATTAGTTATTAGGGAAATACCAATCAAAATTACAAAGAGATACCATCTTACACCCATTAGACTGGTGGCTATTAAAAAAACAGTAAACTATAAGTGTTGGAGAGGATGTGGAGGAATGGGAACCCTTATCCACTGCTGATGGGAAGGTAGAATGGTGCAGCCATTGTGGAGGACAGTTTGGCAGTTAGTTAAAAAACTAACTCTAGAATTGTCATATGATCCAGCAGTTCCACTGCTGGGTAAATAACCAAAAGAACTGAAAGCAAAAGCACGAACAGATATATGCACACCAAGGTTCAAAGCAGCATTATACACTATTGCCAAAAGTTAGAAGCAAACCAAATGCTTGTCAACAAATGACTGGATAAACAAAATATAGTACTTAGGTACAATGGAATAATACTCAGTTTTAAGAAGGAATACATTGCTAACAAATGAAATAATGTGGATGAATCTTGCGGACCTTATGTTGAGTGAAGCAAGCCAAGCATTGAAGGATGAACAGCACATGACCTCTCTGATATGAATTAAGGAACTTCAGCAGACTCAGAAAGCTATTGTCTTGAAGATAGGTTTACAGTAAATAGAAAGGGAGAGGAAGGCTGGGAGCCAACACCTATATGGACATAATCTATGGTAAGCTGAAAGTGTGTAGTTGTGTATTGAAGGGATATGACAGGAAGGTAGCAATATTATTGGGTTGGGTGGTGCAGGGTTGACAGGTGGGTAGATGGGGAGGGTGGGTTGGGAGGTCCAGGTAACTGGGGGGAGATTTGGGAGTGGGACCAGGTGAACACTCGGGATTTGCAGTTGTGTAGTTCAGGGCACAAGTTGTGTGCTTTTGTGGCAGTGTGATGGGGAAGGTTTACTGGTTTGGGGTGCTTGATGGGAGGCTATTTGAGGTAGGGCGCACCTGGAGCAATCATCCAGGGAGTGTGTGAGTGATCATTTTGTCATAATGTCTTGTATTGGTGGGTGGA